>JARQOD010007412.1:0-39295 GCA_033576555.1 Oophaga sylvatica | reverse complement strand
GGTCAACTACACAACGCACTTTGCACAAGGAGAAGCTGTATGGGAGAGTGATGCAAAAGAAGCCGTTTCTGCAAGCACGCCACAAACAGAGTCGGTTGAGGTATGCAAAGCACATTTGGAGAAGCCAATTTCTTTTTGGAAGAAGGTCCTGTGGACTGATGAAACCAAGATTGAGTTGTTTGGTCATACAAAAAGGCGTTATGCATGGCGTCAAAAAAACATAGCATTCCAAGAAAAACACTTGCTACCCACAGTAAAATTTGGTGGAGGTTCCATCATGCTTTGGCGCTGTGTGGCCAATGCCGGCACCGGGAATCTTGTTAAAGTTGAGGGTGCATGGATTCCACTCAGTATCAGCAGATTCTTGACAATAATGTTCAAGAATCAGTGACAAAGTTGAAGTTACGCAGGGGATGGATCTTTCAGCAAGACAATGATCCAAAACACCGCTCCAAATCTACTCAGGCATTCATGCAGAGGAACAATTACAATGTTCTGGAATTGCCATCCCAGTCCCAGACCGAATATCATTGAACATCTGTGGGATCATTTGAAGAGGGCTGTCCATGCTCGGTGACCATCAAACTTAACTGAACTGGAATTGTTTTGTAAAGAGGAATGGTCAAAAATACCTTCATCCAGGATCCAGGAACTCATTAAAAGCTACAGGAAGCGACTAGAGGCTGTTATTTTTGCAAAAGGAGGATCTACTAAATATTAATGTCACTTTTCTGGTGAGGTGCCCATACTTATGCACCTGTCAAATTTTGTTTGGATGCAGATTGCACATTTTCTGTTAGTACAATAAACCTCATTTCAAGGCAGAAACATTACTGTGTCCAATAGTTATTAGATATATCAAACTGAAATAGCTGTTGCAAAAACACCAATTTTTATAAAACATTAAGCTTAAGATTAATAGGGGTGCCCAAACTTTTTCATATAACTGTAACTGCGAACCACCGCTTCCGGTAACCTACAATGAGTTTCTTACAATGCTCTGCTGGAATTGTAGACCATTCTTCTTTGGCAAACTGCTCCAGGTCCCTGATATTTGAAGGGTGCCTTCTCCAAACTGCCATTTTGAGATCTCTCCACAGGTGTTCTATGAGATTCAGGTCTAGACTCATTGCTGGCCACCTTAGAAGTCTCCAGTGCTTTCTCTCAAACCATTTTATAGTGCTTTTGGAAGTGTGCTTTGGGTCATTGTCCTGCTGGAAGACCCATGACCTCTGAGGGAGACCCAGCTTTCTCACACTGGGTCCTACATTATGCTGCAAAATTTGTTGGTAGTCTTCAGACTTCATAATGCCATGCACACGGTCAAGCAGTCCAGTGCCAGAGGCAGCAAAGCAACCCCAAAACATCAGGGAACCTCCGACATGTTTGACTGTTGGGACCGTGTTCTTTTCTTTGATGGTTTTTCCCAAAAAGCTCGACTTTTGTCTCATCTGACCAGAAAACATTCTTCCAAAACGTTTTAGGCTTTCTCAGGTAAGTTTTGGCAAACTCCAGCCTGACTTTTTTATGTCTCAGGGTAAGAAGTGGGGTCTTCCTGGGTATCCTACCATACAGTCCCTTTTCATTCAGACGCCGACGGATAGTACGGGTTGACACTGTTGTACCCTCGGACTGCAGGGCAGCTTGAACTTGTTTGGATGTTAGTCGAGGTTCTTTATCCACCATCCGCACAATCTTGCGTTGAAATCTCTCGTCAATTCTTCTTTTCCTTCCACATCTAGGGAGGTTAGCCACAGTGCCATGGGCTTTAAACTTCTTGATGACACTGCGCACGGAAGACACAGGAACATTCAGGTCTTTGGAGATGGACTTGTAGCCTTGAGATTGATCATGCTTCCTCACAATGTGGTTTCTCAAGTCCTCAGACAGTTCTTTGGTCTTCTTTCTTTTCTCCATGCTCAATGTGGTACACACAAGGACACAGGACAGAGGTTGAGTCAACTTTAATCCATGTTAACTGGCTGCAAGTGTCATTTAGTTATTGCCAACACATGTTAGGTGCCACATGTAAGTTACAGGTGCTGGTGATTACACGAATTAGAGAAGCATCACATGATTTTTCAAACAGTGCCAATACTTTTGTCCACCCCCTTTTTTAGGTTTGGTGTGGAATTATATCCAATTTGGCTTTAGGTCAATTATTTTTGTGTTTTTTCATTGAAGACAAATTAAATGAAGATAATAATACCAAAGAATTAGTGTTTGCATTCATTTTCAGGAAGAAACTGACTATTATCTGACAGAATTGCAGGGGTGCCAATACTTTTGGCCACCACTGTATGGTGCTCCAGTGTACAGTACAATGGGCCCCATATATGATGTTCAAGTGTAAAATGGGCCCCATCTATAACGCTCCTAACAAAAAAAAATGAAATACCTCTCGTAGCAGGCTGCTGCTCTGCTACGGACTCCTCATTGTTGCCGTCTTCTGGCTCTCTGCACTGTTACTGTTTAGGCAGAGGGTGCACAGACATGATGTCATTGCACCCTCTGACCTAAATGTCATAGTCAGAAGACGCGGAAGACGTTGCAGTGGTGGATCAGGTAGAGGTAAGAATCGCAAGTGCCAGGGTCCTGAGCAGGCAGGGGGTCCATTCATGGGCACTGGCACAGACTCAACAGCCCATAGCGTGCCGGTGTCTCCAAAAGGAGAGTGAGCCCCGCCTGCTCAGGGCCCTGCATTTTCCCCGTGCGCCAGGTGCTGATGCTGGCCCTGCCAGTCATATCTGTGCAAAGCTCAAAAGTTGGCAGTATTTCTTTTTTGTCTGGGTGTCACTGTACTTACATACAGCAGTATTTTGCCAAAAAATAAAAAAATACTGGCAACACCAATTTTTGGTGTGGTATGTCCATGCCAGCTCATATCTGTTTCACTTAAGAGACATTAACATACCTGATACACATGGCAATAGCAAGAAAAACTAAGGCTGGGCAACAAGAGTGAAATCTCTGATTTACTCATAGCCCTAATTTGAGAAATATATACAGAAAACATGAGTTTTCAGAAACAAGAAGTGGGAGGAAAAAGGATTTAATATATGTTGGCTACACACAACATTTCTTCACATCACTAGAGAACAGTTTAGAAGCACACTGCATATTATTTCATTAATAAGAATACCTCAAGATAATCAGAAAGGGGATAATAAATTGTACTTTGGAAACTTAAATCTGTATCTAAATTAAACCTACTGTATTTTTCGGACCATAAGACGCACTTTTTTCCCCAAAAATTTTGGGGGAAAATGGGGGTGCGTCTTATAGTCGCAATACACTTACAAATATCGTTGGTGGCAGCGGCGGCGGTCCCGATGCAGCCTCCCTTCCAAGGCTGGTGCGGCTGTGGCGGTGTGGCGGGGCTCTGTAGTGTGGTGGTGGCGGGCTTTGTGCTCCGGGGCAGTGGCAGCGGCTTTCTGTGCTGTGTGGGTGGGCTCCGCCTGCATTTCGTCAAAGCCTGGAGGCCCCCGCTCCGACGTTAATGCCATGCTGCGGTGGCCTCGGGGAACATGGCCGACGGCAAGATGGCCGCCGGGCCAAAGCATGCTCAGATGCAAATCTCGGCAATGAGATCTCATCCGAGATCTGAATCTGAGCATGCGCTATCCCGGCGGCCATCTTACTGGCGGCCATGTTCCCAGAGGCCACCACAGCATCGCATTAACGGAGGAGCAGGGGCCTCCGGGCTTTGGCAAAATGCTGGTGGAGCCCCCACACACAGCACAGAGAGCCGCTGCCACTGCCCCGGAGCACAATGCCCCGGAGCACAGAGCCCCTGCCTCGGAGCACAGAGCCCCCTGATGCGGAGCGCAGAGCCCCCTGCCTGGGAGCACAATGCCCCTACCCCGGAGCACAGAGCCCCCTGCCCCAGGGGCACAAAGCCCCCTCCTGCGGAGCACAGAGCCCCTGCCCCGGAGCACAAAGCCCCCTCCTGCGGAGCACAGCGCCCCTGCCCCGGAGCACAGAGCCCCCTGCCCCGGAGCACAAAGCCTCCTGCCCGGAGCACAATGCCCCCTGCTGCGGAGCACAGAGCCTCTGCCCTGGAGCACAAAGCCCCCTGCTGCAGAGCACAAAGCCCCCTGCTGCGGAGCACAGAGCCCCCTGCCCCGGAGCACAAAGCCCCTCCTGCAGAGCACAAAGCCCCCTGCCGCAGAGCACAGAGCCCCTGCCGTGGAGCACAGAGCCCCTGCCACCGCACCAGCCTGGCCGACCAAATGACCCCTGTGACCAATCATCCACCTGTGTTGATCCCTTTACAGGTAAGCTGAATTCGGACTGTAAGACGGACCCCCATTTGACACTTTATTTTTTTCCCCATTTTCCTTCTGGAAATTCGGGGTGCGTCTTATGGTCAGGTGCGTCTTATAGTCCGAAAAATACGGTAATATATATATATGTTAGGGTATGCGGAATGCACCAGATAAATATAAATAGTGGGTGCGTTCGCAGCCCGGGGTCCACCGTGCAGGCAGAGCCTGCTGCTAGTAAGATGGCGGTATAGGCAAACTCTGTTACTTCACAGAGTAGCAAATATAAATACTGTGGCACTATATGGCGGTATAAGCGAACTCTGTTACACCACCGAGTCGCTGAGGTAGAGACGCAGAGATAGGTACTGTGTCCTGTTAACTCCACAGGGATACACAGATAACTGCTGTGCGGATAGCAGTCCGTGATCATGCAGTCAGGAATGCAATCAAACAATCTCCTTACCAGAGAAGCCGGTATTCTAGGGGCTTATTTCAGCCAAGCCCTAACCACATGCGTGCATGATCACACTGGCGCAAAGCACATAATGCAATTGATACTAGCGCATGGCCGCATGGCCATACAACCCTTTTATAGTAGCAACTACAGGGCCTGCCAGAGAAGGATCAATGAGAAACTGTTCAGAACACATGTAGTTTCAGGACCTTCCTGGCGGACCAATAGGAGCTGCTGCAGTACCTGAGCATGTGACCCCTGATCTCCAATGAGAGATCTTACCCTGGGCATGCTCAGAAGGGGAAACGCAGGACTTAGTCCTAAAGATGTCTGCTCACCGCTGACCAGTACTGGCCATAATAGCAGAACCTGGAGAAGCAGCAGTAAACCTCTGCACAGTACTAGGCTGAGCAAGACGCTGGGACCGACATCTCTGCTGAGGAGACTCCACTGCGGCTGGAGATGGATGGGGGACCGCAGCGGGAATGGCTCGAGATTCCCCCTGTGCAGAAGTGGGAACTCGACCTCTAACATTACCCCACCCTAGGGCCCCCCCTTCCTTGGGCCTCGCTGCGCTCGAAGGCAGCAATGAGCTGCGTAGCCTGAATACGCTCAGCAGGCTCCCATGACCTATCCTCAGGCCCATAACCCCTCCAATCCACTAAATAAAACTTTTTGCCACGTACCACCTTGCACCCCAGAATAGCATTCACCTCATAGTCGTCCGTAGATGAACCCGATGTCCCGGCAGATGACTCGGAAAACCGGGACAAGTATACGGGTTTCAGGAGGGAGACATGGAATGTGTCTGTGATACCCAGGCGTGGCGGAAGAGCTAGACGGTAGACCAAAGGATTGACCTGTTCGAGGACCTTGAAGGGACCCAAGAAGCGAGGTGCAAACTTACTGGACTCTACTCGCAGCCTGATGTTACGGGCGGAGAGCCACACTAAGTCGCCAGGGGCAAAAGTCGGAGCGGGGCGCCGATGTGCGTCGGCGGTGGACCTCATCCTCTCCTTGGAGGCCAAATGGCATCCTGAGTGTGGTTCCAAATGTCCCGTGCCTCCACAGCCCAGTCTGCCATCCTGGAGTCGGTGGAAGACACGGGCATAGGTGCAGGAACCCGCGGATGCTGACCGTAATTAAGGAGGAACGGAGTTTGTCCAGTGGAATCAGCCACGGCGTTGTTTAATGCAAACTCTGCCCTCTGTAGCAAGGATGCCCAGTCATCCTGCCTGGCCGAAACAAAATGACGCAGATATGTGACCAAGGTTTGGTTGGCCCTTTCTACCAACCCATTTGTCTCGGGATGATAGGCAGAAGAGAGATTTAATTCTATACTGAGAAGGCGACAAAGCTTTCTCCAGAACCGAGACGCAAATTGGGGACCCCGGTCACTGACGATTTTGTCCGGCATACCGTGTAAACAGAAGATGTGTCTGATAAACAGTGCCGCCAATGCCCGTGCAGAAGGTAACCGAGGTAGCGGTACCAAGTGCACCATTTTAGAGAAGTGGTCGGTGATAACCCATATGATGGTGCACCCACGAGACTTGGGTAGGCCTACCACAAAGTCCATCCCGACCATCTCCCAGGGCCTGCCTGCCACCGGCAATGGATAAAGTAACCCAGCTGGCCGTTGACAAAAGGGACTTATTTTTGGCACAGGAGACACATGCCCGAATATTGTCTCCAACGTCCCGGACCATATGCGGCCACCAGTACGTCCTCGCCAGAAGCTCGGATGTCCTTTTTTTCCCAAAATGTCCACCCACCCTGGACGAATGGGCCCAAGAGAGAACCATCGGTTGTAAATTAGATGGTACAAAAGTCTTGCTGGGCGGCACAGACTCTAGCGACACCGGAGCTACAGTTCTCAGGCTCTCAGAGGGGACAATAAGCCGCAGCTCCCCTCCTCCTCCTCAGAAGACACGACGGAGCGAGAGAGAGTGTCAGCCCGGATATTCTTCTCTCCCAAAAGAAAATGGAGGGTGAAGTGAAAGCGGGAGAAAAATAAGGACCATCTGGCCTGAAGAGAATTTAGCCGCTGGGCAGTTTGTAAATAAACCAGATTCTTGTGATCAGTAAAAACTTGGAAGGGAAAGCGGGCCCCCTCCAACAGATGTCTCCACTCAGAGAAGGCCAACTTCATTGCTAGCAACTCCCTGTCCCCGATGGAATAATTCCTCTCCGCTGGTGTGAAGGTCTTGGAAAAGAAGAAGCAAGGATGCTTCCGACCTTGAGCATCCTTCTGGAAGAGGACTGCTCCAGCACCAACGGACGAGGCATCCACCTCCAAAATAAAGGGCTTATCAACATCGGGGCGATGTAGGATGGGAGCACTAGCAAAATGGGACTTAATAGAAGTGAAGGCCTTGGAGACCTCTTCTGACCACAATTTGGGATTTGCTCCCTTCTTGCTGAGGTCTACCAAGGGAGCTGCCAAAGTTGAAAAGTGGGGAATAAAATGACGATAGTAATTAATGAACCCCATAAAGTGCTGCACCGCTTTCAGAGAATGGGGTTCTTGCCAGTCCATCACCGCCTGTAGTTTGGCAGGATCCATAGCCAGTCCCTGGGCAGAGATGATATAGCCCAGGAACGGTAAGGACTCCTGTTCAAACATACATTTCTCCAACTTAGCATAGAGAAAATTTGCCCGTAAGAGGTCGAAGACTCTGCAGACATCTTTCCGGTGGGAGTCAATATCTGGGGAGAAGATGAGAATATCATCCAGATAGACTACAACTGAGGTGGAAAGCATATCCCGGAAGATGTCGTTAACAAAGTCTTGGAAGACGGCTGGGGCATTACAGAGCCTGAAGGGCATCACCAGATATTCATAGTGCCCATCTCTGGTATTGAAAGCCGTCTTCCATTCGTCCCCCTCACGGATGCGAATCAGGTTATAACACCCCGCAGATCTAATTTAGTGAATACCCTTGCTCCCTGTAGCCTATCAAAGAGCTCCGAAATTAGGGGCAACGGGTATTTATTCTTAACGGTAATGGCGTTAAGACCCCTGTAATCGATGCATGGACGTAACTCTCCGTTCTTCTTCTGAACGAAGAAGAACCCCGCCCCTGCAGGTGACACTGACTTCCTAATGAATCCTCTTGCCAGATTTTCCTGAATGTATTGAGTAGAGTTGAGCGATACTTTCCGATATCCTAAAGTATCGGAATCGGAATGGTATCGCCGATATCACTAAAATATCGGCGATACCCGATACCGATACCGGAAGTCCCATGTAAGTCAATGGGAACAAAATATCGCAACTAAAAAAACCCATTCTTTCCTTGTAAACACTAAATATACACACATAGAATACATATATATATATACATGTCATTGTGACATATATATATACATATATGTATAGTTTATACACTTCTACATAGTAAAATATCCTCTGATTCAATTGCCGAGTAAAGTCGGCTTCAGTGAAAAGACAGAAGCACCCGACATGAAATGACACTTGGTGTACATAGGGTTAACCATGTCTTTTCATGTCGTTTTCTATCTGATTTGCACAAACAATTAAATCAGACTATGTGTGCAAAATTTCACACCTGTAGGGGTTAATTAAAGGTGTAAATTCGTTGTAAAAAAAACGGACTTTTTTGCTACGAATTTACACCTTTAATTAACCCCTACAGGTGTGAAATTTTGCACACATAGTCTGATTTAATTGTTTGTGCAAATTAGATAGCAAAGGACATGAAAAGACATGGTTAACCCTATGTACACCAAGTGTCATTTCATGTCGGGTTCTGCATTTTCACAAAATCCGGCAATTGAATTAGCGGCTATTATACTATGTAGAAGTGTATGAACTACAAATATAAATATATATATATATGTGTCACAAATTCAATGACATGTATATATATATATGAGGTGTAAAATTGCTGAAAAAAAATGCGTGGGCTCCCGCCCTATTTTCGCAACCAGACAGACAAAGCCAGTGAGTGGGGGCAGATAATAATAGCCCAGAGAGGGACCATTATTTTTGCCCCCCCCGGCTACTAACATCTGCCCCCAGACACCCCAGGAAAGACAAATCTATAATTAGATTCGCCCTTTCTGGCACTTTGCCCGTCTATTCCCATTGCCCTGTAGCGGTGGCGAATGGTTAATATGGGGTTAAAGCCACCTTGCTATTGAAAGGTGACCTTAAGCCAGGTTAATAATTGAGAGCTGTCAATTAGACAACTATCAATTATTAATCCTATTGCATGAAATAAAAATAAAACACACACACTTTAATTAAAAATCATTTTAATGAAATAAAGACACATGTTTTTGACCATCTTTTATTTTACTGCAAAAACCATTTCCTGTAATAAAAATAAAATAAAAAAGCAAAATTATTCTTAACTATCCCATGCACAGTCAGGTCACACGGTGTAATCCTTCAGAAAGGGTTAATGTTTACTGCAGGGACCGCAGCTAATGCTGCAGCCTCACAGTAAACCCCAAATGAATGAGTTCCTCTCCTGCCTGACAGGAGAGTAAAGGCTGGGTGTCACATAACGATACACCAGCGATCCCGACAACGATATGCACTTGTTAGGATCGCTGGTGTATCGCTACATGATCGCTGCTGAGCTGCCAAACAGGCAGCTCAGGCAGCGATCTGGGACAGCGACACTGCGGGTAACATCGCTTAAGGGCCCGTCTCACATAGCGATATCGCTACCGAGATCGCTGCTGAGTCACTAGTTTTGTGACGCAGCAGCGAGCTCACCAGCGATATCGCTGTGTGTGACATTCAGCGACGATCAGCCCCCCTGCCGGGTATCGCTGATCATCGCAGAAATGTCAGGACCTTTTTTTGATCGCTGGTTTCCCTCTGACAGGCACGCATCGCTGCGTGTGACAGGCGGGAGACCAGCGATCCGCTGGTAACCAAGGTACACAGCGGGTTTCCAGGCACCGCGCAGCGCTTGGAAACCCGCTGTGTACCTTGGATACCAGCTCCCTGCATCAGGGCGCTGGTATCCAAGGTACACAGCGGGTTTCTAGGCACAGCCCCGCGCCTGGAAACCCGCTGTGTACCTTGGTTACCAGCGGATCGCTGGTCTCCCGCCTGTCACACGCAGCGATGTGTGCCTGTCAGCGGGAAACCAGCGATCAAAAAAAGGTCCTGACATTTCAGCGACAATCAGCGATACCCGGCAGGGGGGCTGATCGTCGCTGAATGTCATACACAGCGATATCGCTGGTGAGCTCGCTGCTGCGTCACAAAACTAGTGACTCAGCAGCGATCTCGGTAGCGATATCGCTATGTGAGACGGGCCCTTAAGTGGAAAGCTTAATTGATTGCTTTCCACTTTCACTTCAGGTCAGCCAGGGACACAATCAGTGACGTCAGAGGGAACTGATTAACAAAAATAGGGGTTCCCTTCGAAAAAAAAATGGCGTGGGGTCCCCCCTATTTTTGTTAACCAGCCAGATGAAGCAGACCGCTGAGGCCTGGATTTTCAGGCTGTTAAGGAGCCAAGATCCATGGACCTTGCCAGCCTGATAATACTAGGCCACAGCAGTCTGCATATCTTGGCTGATTAACAAAAATAGGGGATCCCCTCGAAAAAAATTGGCGTGGGGTCCCCCCTATTTTTGTTAACCAGCCAGATGAAGCAGACCGCTGAGGCCTGGATTTTCAGGCTGTTAAGGAGCCAAGATCCATGGACCTTGCCAGCCTGATAATACCAGGCCACAGCAGTCTGCATATCTTGGCTGATTAACAAAAATAGGGGATCCCCTCGAAAAAAATTGGCGTGGGGTCCCCCCTATTTTTGTTAACCAGCCAGATGAAGCAGACCGCTGAGGCCTGGTTTTTCAGGCTGGTAAGGATCCAATATCCATGGACCTTGCCAGCCTGATAATACCAGGCCACAGCAGTCTGCTTAGCTTGGCTGGTTAACAAAAATAGGGGATCCCCTCGAAAAAAAAACGGCGTGGGGATCCCCCCTATTTTTGTTAACCAGCCAAGTAAAATGCAGACTGCTGCGGCCTGGTATTAAAAGACTGTCAAGGCCCATGGATTTTGGCCCTCAACAGCCTGATAATACCAGGCTACAGCAGCCCCACATTTGGCGCATCAAAAGATGTGCCAATTGTGGCACTTTACCCGGCTCTTCCCACTTGCCCTGTAGCGGTGGCAAGCGGTGTAATAAGGGGTTAATGTCACCGTTGATTGCACGGTGACAATAAGCCCGGTTAATAATGGAGAGGTGTCAATAAGACACCTCTCCATTATTAATCCCAAAGTTATTAAATGTATAAAAAAAAGACAAAGCAAGAAAAAAGAATTTTAATGAAATAAAAGAGACAACACAGTTTTCATTAATTTTATTATACTCTCATTCCTGCGACGCCATCGATCTCCTGTAAAAAAAGAAAAAAAACAAACCAACAGTATACCACCTGTCCGATGCAGTCCATAACGACAGTCCCACGACGATCCAACTCTGCTACATCGCAATGACAGGCAGAGCCTGTCATCGCAACGCAGCACAGCTGATTACCTGCTTCCCCGGCGGTGACGTCATCGGACTGACTGCTTTACGGCCGGGATTACCCAGCAGTCACTGCAGTTATCGCGAGAAACTGCATGTGATCGCCGGGGAGAAGAGGATGGCGGCCATGAAGCAGTCCAGGACGTGACCGCCGGAGATCTTCTGCCAGGTAAGTGCCGCTGACTCCTGACAGACCCGACCGACGGACACTGACAGTGACAGTGACAATCCCGATTCCGGTATCCGATAAGACGAAAATATCGGAACTCGGAATCGGAATTCCGATACAGCCAATATCGGCCGATACCCGATATTTGCAGTATCGGAATGCTCAACCCTAGTATTGAGACATAGCCTCCGTCTCCGGGAGAGAAAGGGGATAGACTCGTCCTTGAGGAGGTTCTGCTCCGGGCAAGAGGTCAATAGGACAGTCATAAGGACGGTGAGGTGGAAGGATCTCCGCAGCCTTCTTGGAGAACACGTCTGCATAGGCCCAATAGTATTTGGGAAGGGAAGTAAGATCTGCGGGCATCTCTGTAGTAGGCACCTGAATGCATTCCCTCATACATCTGCCTTTACACGACTCACTCCAACCCAATATCCTCCCAGAGATCCACTCAATATGTGGGGAATGGAAACGGAGCCAGGGCATCCCCAGCAATATCTCGTCTATTCCCTCGGGAATGACAAGGAGTGAGATAATGTCCTGATGAGACGGGGACATAGATAACGTGAAAGGGATGGTCTGATATGTGATTTGTGAAGGCAGTGTCGACCCATTCACTACTCGAACAGTCACGGGTTTGGCGAGCATCACCAAAGGTATAGAGTGGCGGAGAGCGAAGGTAGATGACATGAAAGTTCCTTCGGCTCCAGAGTCCACACAAAGCGTAACTGTTATAGTGGATGAGCCTAAATTGATTGTCCCCTTAAAGGAAAACTTGGAGGCGTGTACTGCTGTGTCTAGTGAACCCCCTCCAATGTTTACTAGACGCGGTCGTTTCCCGACCGTTGTGGACATTTATTAGCATAATGCCCTAACTGTTGGCAAACATTACAAGTCACAGGTGCTCGAGCGGCCCGAGACTTAGGTCTCGCTCGAGAAACCTCCATGGCCTCAGGGAATCGGGCACCTGAATGGAAGATTCAAGAGGTCTGGCGAAGGTGGGCGCCAGCCGGAACCTCTGCCTACACTGGGTCCGCTCCAACCTCCGCTCGTTAAAACAGAGGTCGATTCGGGTAGATATGGTAATGAGCTCCTCCAGTGTGGCAGGAATCTCCCTGGAGGATAAGGCGTCCTTCACATGGTCTGCCAGTCCCCTCCAGTACACTGGTATAAGGACTTTATCTGGCCACTCCAGCTCAGAGGCCAGAGTCCGAAATTGGACGGCGAACTGGCTGACCATGTAGTAACCCTGGGTGATTGCCAACAGTTGGAGAGCCGTATCGTGGGTGACGCGAGGTACGAAAAAGATCTGTCTCAGAGTATCCAAGAAGAGAGGAGCACTCTGCACCACACGATCATCGCGCTACCACAACGGCATTGCCCACTCCAACGCCCTGCCCAACAAAAGAGATATGATAAAACCCACTTTCGCCCGCTCCGTGGGAAAACGTGCAGTCAGAAGCTCTAAATGTATGGAGCACTGACTGACGAAACCCCGACATTGTTTACTGTCACCAGTAAACTTATCTGGAAGTGGGAGGCGGGAAAAAGTCGAAGCAAGGGTAGCAGAGGACAAACTGGCTGCAGCCACACTAGCAGCCTGAACAGCGACTGCAGTAACATCCACAGCTGAGATTGTGAGTTCTAGAGTCGCCAACCTACCTTCCAGCTGCTGGATATACCGCTGCAGACGCTAGTCGTCTGCCATTTTACTAGCCAGACCCTGGCGCTAGTATACTGTTAGGGTCTGCGGAATGCACCAGATAAATATAAATAGTGGGTGCGTTCGCAGCCCGGGGTCCACCGTGCAGGCAGAGCCTGCTGCTAGTAAAATGGTGGTATAGGCAAACTCTGTTACTTCACAGAGTAGCAAATATAAATACTGTGGCACTAGATGGCGGTATAAGCGAACTCTGTTCACCACCGAGTCGCTGAGGTAGAGACGCAGAGATAGGTACTGTGTCCTGTTAACTCCACAGGGATACACAGATAACTGCTGTGCGGATAGCAGTCCGTGATCATGCAGTCAGGAATTCAATCAAACAATCTCCTCACCGGAGAAGCCGGTATCCTAGGGACTTATTTCAGCCAAGCCCTAACCACGTGCACACAAATCTCCTCACCGGAGGTGCCGGTATTCTAGGGGCTTATTTCAGCCAAGCCCTAACCACATGCGTGCATGATCACACTGGCGCAAAGCACATAATGCAATTGATACTAGCGCATGGCCGCATAGCCATACAACCCTTTTATAGTAGCAACTACAGGGTCTGCCAGAGAAGGACCAATGAGAAACTGTTCAGAACACATGTAGTTTCAGGACCTTCCTGGCGGACCAATAGGAGCTGCTGCAGTACCTGAGCATGTGACCCCTGATCTCCAATGAGAGATCGAACCATGGGCATGCTCAGAAGGGGAAACGCAGGACTTAGTCCTAAAGAAGTCTGCTCGCCGCTGACCAGTACTGGCCATAATAGCAGAACCTGGAGAGGCAGCAGTAAACCTCTGCACAGTACTAGGCTGAGCAAGACTCTGGGACCGACGTCTCTGCTGAGGAGACTCCACTGCGGCTGGAGACGGATGGGGGACTGCAGCGGGAATGGCTCGAGATTCCCCCTGTGCAGAAGCGTTTTCGACCTCTAACATATATATATATATATATATAATATATACTTACCTTGTATTGTCTTCACATTCTGTTCCGTCCAGATGTGTCCGGATCCCAGAATTCTAAGCGGCGGAAGTTCACCGATCGCCATAATGTGATGGGTGTCTCAATATGGAAACTGCTGGTGGTACCAGCCTCTGGGGCGGTACCACCAGCGAAACACCATCGCACCACACACACACACTGTATACGCCGTACGCACCACACACACACACACTGTATACGCCGTATGCACCACACACACACACAGTATACGCCATACGCACCACACACACACTGTATGCACCATACGCACACACTGTATATGCCGTACGCACCACACACACACACACACATACACACTGTATACGCTGTACACACCACACACTGTATATACCGTACAGATGCACAATGTATATGCCGTATCCACCACACTCACTGTATACGCCGTACGCATCACACACATCACACACATACACTGTATACGTCGTACACACACACTGTATACACCGTACACACCACACACACACTGTATACGCCATACACACCACACACACACTCTGTATATGCCATACGCACCCACACACACACACACTGTATACGCCGTACGCAGCCTCTTGCACGTTTCCACCAGCGGAACACTGTCGCGAACAAACCGCTGCTGGAATCAGCAGAATGATTCACTGACCGCCGCCATCACTGTATAGGAGGAGCCCATGAGCAGTTTTAATGTGACCACCGCTATCTGTCTGCACAAAGATGGCGGCGGTCTGATTTACTGCGTCCTATTTAAAGGGAAAACACATTTAAAAAGCAAATATCAAATCCAACATCACTCCTCCTAAAAAATACGCCAATGACAAAGAAAGGAAAACAGCAAAGTCATAATGTCAAAGATGCGCACAGGGGTAAGAGACACAGAGCACAAGGGGAGACAGCTGAAACGGGACAGCACATGAGGGGAGAACACAACACAGGAAGGAGAGAGACAGCAGACAAGGGGGATAGCACATGGGGTAGACAGGTCAAAGAAGAGAGCAAATATGGGAGAAGTCAGCACATGGGGAAAGAGAGAGTGGAAAGGTGGGTGAGCACATAGGATAAAGATTCTCAATGCTGCAAAGCCTGACCCCATCGTGATATTACCGCCCTCCCGTAAGTGGTTAGTGGTTGGGTGAAGCCATTTATTGTCATACTACTGTGTTTTAGCTTATTAAATCATAATGACAACCAAAAACATCCAAATGACCCTAACCAAATGTTTACATACCCTGGTGATTTTGGCCTGATAACATGCACAGAAGTTGACACAAATGGGTTTGAAAGGCTACTAAAGGTAACATACTCACCTGTAACCTGTGACAAATGTCAGAAAAATTGTTCGGGATGCAAAGAAAAAAAACTGGACTCTTTGAAAACTAGCGGCGTGGCTGTTTCAAGATGCACAATTTTGATCAGGGTCATTTAACATAGTAACATAGTTATTAAGGTTGAAGGAAGACTTTAAGTCCATCTAGTTCAACCCATATCCTATCCTAACCTGCCCTAACATGTTGATCTAGAGGAAGGAAAAAATAAACCCAAGTGGCAAACAGTAAGCTTCACATTGGGGAAAAAAATTCCTTCCCGACTCCACATACGGCAATCAGACTAGCTCCCAGGATCAATGCAATATCTAGGAAACTAGTGAATATAGCCTGTAATATTATACTTTTCAAGAAAGGCATCCAGTCCCTTCTTAAATTTTAGCAGGGAATCACTCATTACAACATTTGGATGTTTTGGGTTGTCATTATGATTTAGAAAGAGAAAACACAGTAGTTTGACAATAAATGGCTTCACCCAACCACTAACCATGAGTGGAGAAATAGTTTTGGTGTTATCATTCATACTCTCTGAAAAAAGGCAAAGAAAGCAAAAATTCTGCTGGGGTATGTAAACTTTTTAGCACAACTGTATATATCTACAGTACAGACAAAAAGTTTGGACACAACTTCTCACTTCAAGATTTTTTTTAAAGACTATGAAAATTGTAAATTCACACTGAAGGCATCAAAACTATGAATTAACAACATGTGGAATTATATACTTAACAAAAAAATTTGGTCTTGGTCTTACTTTCCTGGGGCGGTCCTCATGTGAGCCAGTTTCTTTGTAGTGCTTGATTGTTTTTGCAACTGCACTTGGGGGCACTTTCAAAGATTTCCCAATTTTTCAGACTGACTGACCTTCATTTCTTAAAGTAATGATGGCCACTCGTTTTTCTTTACTTAACTGCTTTTTTCTTGCCATAATACAAATTCTAACAGTCTATTCAGTAGGACTATCAGCTGTGGATCCACCAGACTTCTGCACAACACAACTGATGGTCCCAACCCCATTTATAAGGCAAGAAATCCCACTTATTAAACCTGACACTGCACACGTGTGAAGTGAAAACCATTTCCGGTGACTACCTCTTGAAGCTCATCAACTAAATGCCAAGAGTGTGCAAAGCAGTCATCAAATCAAAAGGTGGCTACTTTGAAAAACCTAGAATATAAGACATATTTTCAGTTGTTTCACACTTTTTTGTTAAGTATATAATTCCACGTGTGTTAATTCATTGTTTTGATGCCTTCAGTGTGAATGTACAATTTTCATAGTCATGAAAATACAGAAAAATCTTTAAATGAGAAGGTGTGTCCAAACTTTTGGTCTGTACTGTATCTCTCTGATTTAAGGGCATAAAAATTAAATTTTGAAAATGTTCAAGAGGTAGTCACTGGAAATGATCTTCCATTTGGAACCAATGATCTCAAATTTGGAGTCATCAGACCAAAGCACAGATTTCCACTGGTCTAATGTCCATTCCTTGTGTTCTTTAGCCCAAACAAGTCTCTTCTGCTTGTTGCCTGTCCTTAGCAGTGGTTTCCTAACAGCTATTTTACCATAAAGGCCTGCTGCACAAAGTCTCCTCTTAACAGTTGTAGAGATGTGTCTGCTGCTAGAATTCTGTGTGGCATTGACCTGGTCTTTAATCTGAGCTACGATTTCTGAGGCTGGTGACTCAGATAAACTTATCCTCAGGAGCAGAAGTGACTCTTGGTCACTTCTTCCTTTCCTGGGGCGATCCTCATGTGAGCCAGTTTCTTTGTAGCGCTTGATGGTTTTTGCAACTGCACTTGGGGACACTTTCAAAGTTTTCCCAATTTTTCGGACTGACTGACGTTCATTTCTTAAAGTAATGATGGCCACTCGTTTTTCTTTACTTAGCTGATTTTTTCTTGCCATAATACAAATTCTAACAGTTTATTCAGTAGGACTATCAGCTGTGTATCCACCAGACTTCTGCACAACACAACTGATGGTCCCAACCCCATTTATAAGGCCAGAAATCCCACTTATTAAACCTGACAGGGCACACCTGTGAAGTGAAAACCATTCCCGTTGACTACCTCTTGAAGCTCATCAAGAGAATGCCAAGAGTGTTCATAGCAGTCATCAAAGCAAAAGGTGAAGAACCTAGAATATAAGACATAATTTCAGTTGTTACACACTTTTTTGTTAAGTATATAATTCCACATGTGTTAATTCAGTTTTGATGCCTTCAGTGTGAATGTACAATTTTCATAGTCATGAAAATACAGAAAAATCTTTAAATGAGGTGTGTCCAATTTTTTTGTCTGTACTGTATGTCACACAAAATACTTAATTAATAACATTTCACACATGTCTACTTTACATCAGCACAATTTTGGAAACAATTTTTTTTGCTAGGAAGCTGGAAGGCTTAAAAGTTGACCAGTGATTTCTCATTTTTACAACAAAATTTATCAAACCATTTTTTTAGTGACCACATCACATTTAAAGTCACTTTGTGGGATGTAAATGACAGAAAATACCAAAAAGTGACACCGTTCTAAAAACTTCACCCCTCAAGGTGCTCAAAACCACATTCAAGAAGTTTATTAACCCTTTACGTGCTTCACAGGAACTGAAGCAATGTGGAAGGAAAAAATTAACATTTAACTTTTTTTTTACAAACATTTTACTTCAGAACCATTTTTTTATTTTCACAAGTGTAAAAAGAGAAAATGAATCACAAAATTTGCTGTGAAATTTCTCTTGAATGCTCCGACACCCTATATGTGTGGATAAACCACTGTTTGGGCGCACGGCAGAGCTTGGAAGGGAAGGAGCGCCATTGGACTTTTTCAATGCAGAATTGGCTGGAATTGAGATTGGATGCCATGTCGCGTTTGAAGAGTCCCTGATGTGCCTAAATGGTGGAAACCCCCCACAGTGACACCATTTGGGACACTAGACCCCTTAAGGAACTTATCTAGATGTGTGGTAAGCACTTTGAACCCCCAAGTTCTTCACAGAAGTTTATAACGTAGAGCAGTAAAAATAAAAAAATCATATTTTGTCCACAAAAATGATTTTTCGCCCCCAAATTTTTATTTTCCCAAGGGTAACAGGAGAAATTAGACCACAAAAGTTGTTGTGCAATTTGTCCTGAGTACACCGATGCCCAATATGTGGGGGTAAACCACTGTTTAGGAGCATGACAGAGCTCAAAAGCGAGAGACACCGTTTGACTTTTTGAATGCAAAATTGGCTGGAATCAATGGTGGGCGCCATGTTGCATTTGGAGACCCCCTGATGTACCTAAACAGTAGAAATCCCCTAATTCTAACTCCAACCCTAACCCCAACACACCCCTAACCCTAATCCCAACCCTAACCATAACCCTAATCACAACCCTAACCCCAACACACCTCTAACCCTAATCCCAACCCTAACCACAACCCTATCCCCAACATACCCCTAACCCTAATTTCAACTCTAACCACAACCCTAACCCCAACACACCCCTAACCCTAATCCCAACCCTAAACATACCCCAAAACACAACCCTAACCCCAAAAGACCCCTAACCCTAATCCCAACCCTGACCACAACCCTAATCACAAACCTAACCCCAAAACACCCCAAACCCTAAGCCCAACCCTAACCACAACCCTAACCCCAACATAACCTTAACCCTAATCCCAACCCTAACCACAACCCTAACCCCAAAACACCCCTAACCCTAATCCCAACCCTAACCATAACCCTAACCCCAACACACCCCTAACCCCATAACTTTATCACAGTGACCCAAATGAACCAATAGGAAAAATCTCCCTATTGTTGCCGGGTGCCGGCCGGCAGATCGTGGCGGGCGCACTGCGCATGCGCCCGCCATTTTCTGACCAGAAGAAGATGGCGGCACCCACCGGAGGAGGCAGGAGGGCCCGAGGACCACCGAGGGTACGAGTGTGGATCGGGGACCCTATTTCTCTGTCCTCTGATGTGAGATCATGTCAGAGGAGAGAGAAATTACATGGCACAGCAGATTTTTTTTGTGGACGGCGTTATATAGTTAATAATGGCAAACGCAACCCCAGGGTCCGTAAAAACGGACCCGAATCATGTTCTCTGGGTTCTCCGCTACCCCTGGCAGCTGAGACCCCAGAAAACATCCGACTCTCGGGGGATGCTATACACTTTTTCCACAACGCCATTAATTTAAGTACCCTTAACTACCGCCGTTAAAAGGCGTATCGGCGGTCTTTAAGGGGTTTTTTAACCATATGGACCTCTGTTTGGGCTTGGGCAATCAGGGGCTCATACAATGTTACCTTCTCCCAGGCAACCTATTTGGCTCCTAAAATCAGAGTAAAGAATAAGTCCCCTGTGTTTGTGATGCTACACTTTTTAGTATTTCATGTAAGACACTAATACTCTATAATCTTTATTCTTTGCCTTTAGAAAAAAATGTTTCTTTTGTTACTATTATGATACCTTGCTATTATTCTGCTATGACAATCTTTCTTGTATTTTGATGGACATGATTGCGAATGCTTTTTTTCCACTGTACTAATGTTAGGAAAAATTAAGGACACAAGAACAAAACTGCAAATTTTCTAGCACTTGCTGTGGCAAAAGGGATAGCAGAATTGTAAGACATATGCAGTCCTTGAAAGAGGTTACGAGCAGTAGGGTACTTCAGGGAAAATTGTAGAGCCATCAGATTGATTGTCTCATAACTCATTTGGTTGATGGTAATGAATACTAGCTTTTCTGAACTCTCAGACAGTGTTGTATTTGCAAGGAAAACAAACAACAGGGAGTCTCATAATCACATATATGGAATGATTTAACTTGGAGAAACTGCGTACATTTAGAAAAAAATAAGTAACTAATTACAAGCTAAATACAAATAAGCCCAGCTAATTATATGTGCTAAGTGGAAGAGCAATGACTTTTTCAAGTGGTTAAGTCATTTATGGATAGTCCCTTGTCACTCATCCCAGTTAATTAGACTGATACATATATACACAGGTGCTTCTCACTAAATTAGAATGTCATCAAAAAGTTAATTTATTTCAGTTCTTCAATACGTACAATAATAAATAATATTGTGGTACCGTGTTAGCCAGAAAAATCGATGTGAATACTTTTCCATCCAATTATGACAAGAGCATTCTTAAGGTGATACCTTTATTGGCTAACCAGAAAATTATATGTTCGCAAGCTTTCAGAGCGCAGAGGCTCCTTCTTCAGGCAAGATTACATTTGGAATAATAAGAAAGACACATTAGATGCTTACTATAGTAGGAAATTTGTTCAAGACCTGGGAGGTGTGATGCCTTCAAAAGATAAGCAAAGGAAATCAAATTAGCATTTTCTTACAAATGGAGAGCTAGTGTGAATGTGTTATTGGCTATCTGGAGTCCTTCTGGTGAAGGTGTGAACTGTGTCTATGTAATGAGTCATAAAACCGGGTGTTAAGTTGAGTCCTAGTGTCAAAGTATTGAACATCCTAATAAGTTTGAATTCCCATATTTTTCTCTCCCTGTCATCCTTAAAATGACCTTTTAGTATTAAGACTTTTAAGTCTGTCATACAATGTCCAGTTCCAGAGAAATGTTTTCCCACAGGCGTGTCCATTTCATTCCTGATCGTATGTCTGTGTAGATTCATCCTTGTTTGTAGTTTTTGCATGGTTTCCCCAATATAGATAGCTCCAGGGCACCTTGTACATTGTATCATGTACACCACATTGGAGGATGTACATGAAAAGGAACCCATGACCTTATAGTCCAGATTTGTGTTTGGCACACGGACTGTATTTGTTGGTAATATGTGGGTACAAGTTTTGCATTTTTTGTTGTTACATGGGAATGTGCCAGTCACTGATGGTGACGAAAGGACACTTCTGACAAGGAGATTCCTTAAGTTAGGGGGCTGTTTGTAGGAGAGAAGTGGTAGTTCTGGGAATATGTCTTTCAATTTGTGGTCTCTGTGGAATATGGGTTGGAGATCAGCACCAATTTTCCTTAGGATGCTCATGTGGGGGTTGTATGTGACCACAAGAGGTACCCTGTTGTTGTCCTCTCTCAGTTTGTAATCCAGGAGGTTGCTTCTTGGGATTCTTGTAGCCCTGTGGATCTGTTCATCTATTGCCAGTGGATGGTATCCTTGTTGTAGGAATGTATTCCTCAGAGATAGCAGCTGTAGTTCCCTGTCTTTACTGTCTGAACAGATCCGAATATATCTCAGAGCTTGACTGTAGATGATGGATTTTTTTGTGTGTCTTGGATGAAAGCTGTTCCATCTAAGGTATGTTGGACGTCCTGTAGGCTTATGGTAAATTGATGTTTGTATGGCGTTGTCCTTGATGTATATGGTCAAGTCCAGAAAATGTATTTGAGACTTTGAAAAGTTGAGGGTGAGCTTGATGGTTGGGTGGTATTTGTTGAAGTTATTGTGGAAGGTGAGCAGATCATCTTTTGAGCCTGTCCAGATTATTAGCAGATCATCAATGTAGCGGAAGTATGCAAGAGGTTTAATAGGGCAAGATGACAAAAACTCCTCCTCCAGTTTCGCCATAAATAGGTTGGCATATTGTGGGGACATTTTGCTTCCCATGGCGCTGCCCATGCACTGTTGGTATAAATTGTTCCCAAAAGAAAAATAGTTGTGATGAAGCACAAACTGATGAATTGCAGTGTTGGTTCTGTGGCCAGATTGTTCTTTTGAAGGAAATATTTACATGCTGTGATTCCATCCTCATGAGGAATGTTGGAATAGAGAGACTCTACGTCCATGGTGGCTAGTATCGTGTCCCTTGGAAGTGGGCCCAGCGCTGACAATTTGCAAAGAATATCCGTGGTGTCCTGGATATAGCTGGGTGTGCTCCTCACCAAGGGTTTTAGAATGTTCTCCACCCAGCCGGAGATATTCTCAGTTAAAGTCCCAATACCAGAGATGATGGGCCTCCCAGGATTACCTTCTTTGTGTATTTTAGGCAACATGTAGAAGGTACCTGTTTTGGGATTGCCTGGTACTAGTTCCAGTAGTGAGGATGAAGTAGAATCAAATCCATTGATGATACGTGTTAGTTCCTCAGTGTATTGTTTGGTAGGATCTTCCTGAAGTGGAGTGTAGTATTTTATATCCAAGAGTTGTCTGTTTGCTTCCTGGATGTAATCTGTCGTGTTCATGATGACTGTAGCTCCTCCTTTGTCCGCTGGTTTGATGATGATATTGTTGTTGGCTTTTAAGGATTGTATAGCTTTTCTTTCCTCCATGCTGATATTGTTTGGCACTTTATGGTGTCTGTCCAAAATGTCAGATTTAACTTTTTTGCGGAAACAGTCTATGTAATGATCCAGAGTTTGGTTGTGTCCGGGTTGCGGGGTCCAGTTTGTCCTCTTTTTCTTTTTTGCTGTGTTATTCACATTGTCTTGTGAAGTGATATCTGCATGGTTATGAAAGAATTCTTTGAGTCGCAATCTGCGGAAGAATTCCTCGATGTCACTACAGAACTGAGCCGTATCCAGCTGTTTTGTAGGACAGAATGTTAGTCCCTTTGATAGAACATGCATTTCTCCTGTGTTTGGCTTGTATTGTGAGAGGTTCACAACAGAGGGCAATGTATGTAAATGATTCTGTAAATAGGGCTTACCTTCAGCTACATTGAGACCTGCTTTCTTCCTGAGTCTGTCCAGTTTCTTTTTCTTGTTGATAATGAGGTGATGTTGTAAATTATTGTAGAATTCCTGTAGCGTCTCCTTGATGAAACGTGAACCCGGTCCTTGTATTCGGTCCTGTAGGTAATTTATCTCTTTATGGATGGTCCTTTTCTTGTGGTAGAAAAATCCAATGAGATGATTCCGCAGTCTCTCAGATGATCTGTAGCAAAGTTTCTGTGAAAAATGGGTGTTGTAGGTATATTTTGTTGGATTCCTTATCATGAGGCCTTTAGGGATTAGGTTTTCCTTTTTGCATCTGGATAGAAAGAAGATGTCGCTGTTCATTTGTGCCAGTTTCTTCAGGAGATTTTTCAAATCCATCTGTGATCGGTACATTGGGGTATCTTCCATTTTCATGGTGTACAATAATAAATAATATTGTGGTACCGTGTTAGCCAGAAAAATCGATGTGAATACTTTTCCATCCAATTATGACAAGAGCATTCTTAAGGTGATACCTTTATTGGCTAACCAGAAAATTATATGTTCGCAAGCTTTCAGAGCGCAGAGGCTCCTTCTTCAGGCAAGATTACATTTGGAATAATAAGAAAGACACATTAGATGCTTACTATAGTAGGAAATTTGTTCAAGACCTGGGAGGTGTGATGCCTTCAAAAGATAAGCAAAGGAAATCAAATTAGCATTTTCTTACAAATGGAGAGCTAGTGTGAATGTGTTATTGGCTATCTGGAGTCCTTCTGGTGAAGGTGTGAACTGTGTCTATGTAATGAGTCATAAAACCGGGTGTTAAGTTGAGTCCTAGTGTCAAAGTATTGAACATCCTAATAAGTTTGAATTCCATATTTTTCTCTCCCTGTCATCCTTAAAATGACCTTTTAGTATTAAGACTTTTAAGTCTGTCATACAATGTCCAGTTCCAGAGAAATGTTTTCCCACAGGCGTGTCCATTTCATTCCTGATCGTATGTCTGTGTAGATTCATCCTTGTTTGTAGTTTTTGCATGGTTTCCCCAATATAGATAGCTCCAGGGCACCTTGTACATTGTATCATGTACACCACATTGGAGGATGTACATGAAAAGGAACCCATGACCTTATAGTCCAGATTTGTGTTTGGCACACGGACTGTATTTGTTGGTAATATGTGGGTACAAGTTTTGCATTTTTTGTTGTTACATGGGAATGTGCCAGTCACTGATGGTGACGAAAGGACACTTCTGACAAGGAGATTCCTTAAGTTAGGGGGCTGTTTGTAGGAGAGAAGTGGTAGTTCTGGGAATATGTCTTTCAATTTGTGGTCTCTGTGGAATATGGGTTGGAGATCAGCACCAATTTTCCTTAGGATGCTCATGTGGGGGTTGTATGTGACCACAAGAGGTACCCTGTTGTTGTCCTCTCTCAGTTTGTAATCCAGGAGGTTGCTTCTTGGGATTCTTGTAGCCCTGTGGATCTGTTCATCTATTGCCAGTGGATGGTATCCTTGTTGTAGGAATGTATTCCTCAGAGATAGCAGCTGTAGTTCCCTGTCTTTACTGTCTGAACAGATCCGAATATATCTCAGAGCTTGACTGTAGATGATGGATTTTTTTGTGTGTCTTGGATGAAAGCTGTTCCATCTAAGGTATGTTGGACGTCCTGTGGGCTTATGGTAAATTGATGTTTGTATGGCGTTGTCCTTGATGTATATGGTCAAGTCCAGAAAATGTATTTGAGACTTTGAAAAGTTGAGCAGTCAAGCTCTGAGATATATTCGGATCTGTTCAGACAGTAAAGACAGGGAACTACAGCTGCTATCTCTGAGGAATACATTCCTACAACAAGGATACCATCCACTGGCAATAGATGAACAGATCCACAGGGCTACAAGAATCCCAAGAAGCAACCTCCTGGATTACAAACTGAGAGAGGACAACAACAGGGTACCTCTTGTGGTCACATACAACCCCCACATGAGCATCCTAAGGAAAATTGGTGCTGATCTCCAACCCATATTCCACAGAGACCACAAATTGAAAGACATATTCCCAGAACTACCACTTCTCTCCTACAAACAGCCCCCTAACTTAAGGAATCTCCTTGTCAGAAGTGTCCTTTCGTCACCATCAGTGACTGGCACATTCCCATGTAACAACAAAAAATGCAAAACTTGTACCCACATATTACCAACAAATACAGTCCGTGTGCCAAACACAAATCTGGACTATAAGGTCATGGGTTCCTTTTTATGTACATCCTCCAATGTGGTGTACATGATACAATGTACAAGGTGCCCTGGAGCTATCTATATTGGGGAAACATGCAAAAACTACAAACAAGGATGAATCTACACAGACATACGATCAGAATGAAATGGACACGCCTGTGGGAAAACATTTCTCTGGAACTGGACATTGTATGACAGACTTAAAAGTCTTAATACTAAAAGGTCATTTTAAGGATGACAGGGAGAGAAAAATATGGGAATTCAAACTTATTAGGATGTTCAATACTTTGACACTAGGACTCAACTTAACACCCGGTTTTATGACTCATTACATAGACACAGTTCACACCTTCACCAGAAGGACTCCAGATAGCCAATAACACATTCACACTAGCTCTCCATTTGTAAGAAAATGCTAATTTGATTTCCTTTGCTTATCTTTTGAAGGCATCACACCTCCCAGGTCTTGAACAAATTTCCTACTATAGTAAGCATCTAATGTGTCTTTCTTATTATTCCAAATGTAATCTTGCCTGAAGAAGGAGCCTCTGCGCTCTGAAAGCTTGCGAACATATAATTTTCTGGTTAGCCAATAAAGGTATCACCTTAAGAATGCTCTTGTCATAATTGGATGGAAAAGTATTCACATCGATTTTTCTGGCTAACACGGTACCACAATATTATTTATTATTGTACACCATGAAAATGGAAGATACCCCAATGTACCGATCACAGATGGATTTGAAAATCTCCTGAAGAAACTGGCACAAATGAACAGCGACATCTTCTTTCTATCCAGATGCAAAAAGGAAAACCTAATCCCTAAAGGCCTCATGATAAGGAATCCAACAAAATATACCTACAACACCCATTTTTCACAGAAACTTTGCTACAGATCATCTGAGAGACTGCGGAATCATCTCATTGGATTTTTCTACCACAAGAAAAGGACCATCCATAAAGAGATAAATTACCTACAGGACCGAATACAAGGACCGGGTTCACGTTTCATCAAGGAGACGCTACAGGAATTCTACAATAATTTACAACATCACCTCATTATCAACAAGAAAAAGAAACTGGACAGACTCAGGAAGAAAGCAGGTCTCAATGTAGCTGAAGGTAAGCCCTATTTACAGAATCATTTACATACATTGCCCTCTGTTGTGAACCTCTCACAATACAAGCCAAACACAGGAGAAATGCATGTTCTATCAAAGGGACTAACATTCTGTCCTACAAAACAGCTGGATACGGCTCAGTTCTGTAGTGACATCGAGGAATTCTTCCGCAGATTGCGACTCAAAGAATTCTTTCATAACCATGCAGATATCACTTCACAAGACAATGTGAATAACACAGCAAAAAAGAAAAAGAGGACAAACTGGACCCCGCAACCGGACACAACCAAACTCTGGATCATTACATAGACTGTTTCCGCAAAAAAGTTAAATCTGACATTTTGGACAGACACCATAAAGTGCCAAACAATATCAGCATGGAGGAAAGAAAAGCTATACAATCCTTAAAAGCCAACAACAATATCATCATCAAACCAGCGGACAAAGGAGGAGCTACAGTCATCATGAACACGACAGATTACATCCAGGAAGCAAACAGACAACTCTTGGATATAAAATACTACACTCCACTTCAGGAAGATCCTACCAAACAATACACTGAGGAACTAACACGTATCATCAATGGATTTGATTCTACTTCATCCTCACTACTGGAACTAGTACCAGGCAATCCCAAAACAGGTACCTTCTACATGTTGCCTAAAATACACAAAGAAGGTAATCCTGGGAGGCCCATCATCTCTGGTATTGGGACTTTAACTGAGAATATCTCCGGCTGGGTGGAGAACATTCTAAAACCCTTGGTGAGGAGCACACCCAGCTATATCCAGGACACCACGGATATTCTTTGCAAATTGTCAGCGCTGGGCCCACTTCCAAGGGACACGATACTAGCCACCATGGACGTAGAGTCTCTCTATTCCAACATTCCTCATGAGGATGGAATCACAGCATGTAAATATTTCCTTCAAAAGAACAATCTGGCCACAGAACCAACACTGCAATTCATCAGGTTTGTGCTTCATCACAACTATTTTTCTTTTGGGAACAATTTATACCAACAGTGCATGGGCAGCGCCATGGGAAGCAAAATGTCCCCACAATATGCCAACCTATTTATGGCGAAACTGGAGGAGGAGTTTTTGTCATCTTGCCCTATTAAACCTCTTGCATACTTCCGCTACATTGATGATCTGCTAATAATCTGGACAGGCTCAAAAGATGATCTGCTCACCTTCCACAATAACTTCAACAATACCACCCAACCATCAAGCTCACCCTCAACTTTTCAAAGTCTCAAATACATTTTCTGGACTTGACCATATACATCAAGGACAACGCCATACAAACATCAATTTACCATAAGCCCACAGGACGTCCAACATACCTTAGATGGAACAGCTTTCATCCAAGACACACAAAAAAATCCATCATCTACAGTCAAGCTCTGAGATATATTCGGATCTGTTCAGACAGTAAAGACAGGGAACTACAGCTGCTATCTCTGAGGAATACATTCCTACAACAAGGATACCATCCACTGGCAATAGATGAACAGATCCACAGGGCTACAAGAATCCCAAGAAGCAACCTCCTGGATTACAAACTGAGAGAGGACAACAACAGGGTACCTCTTGTGGTCACATACAACCCCCACATGAGCATCCTAAGGAAAATTGGTGCTGATCTCCAACCCATATTCCACAGAGACCACAAATTGAAAGACATATTCCCAGAACTACCACTTCTCTCCTACAAACAGCCCCCTAACTTAAGGAATCTCCTTGTCAGAAGTGTCCTTTCGTCACCATCAGTGACTGGCACATTCCCATGTAACAACAAAAAATGCAAAACTTGTACCCACATATTACCAACAAATACAGTCCGTGTGCCAAACACAAATCTGGACTATAAGGTCATGGGTTCCTTTTCATGTACATCCTCCAATGTGGTGTACATGATACAATGTACAAGGTGCCCTGGAGCTATCTATATTGGGGAAACCATGCAAAAACTACAAACAAGGATGAATCTACACAGACATACGATCAGGAATGAAATGGACACGCCTGTGGGAAAACATTTCTCTGGAACTGGACATTGTATGACAGACTTAAAAGTCTTAATACTAAAAGGTCATTTTAAGGATGACAGGGAGAGAAAAATATGGGAATTCAAACTTATTAGGATGTTCAATACTTTGACACTAGGACTCAACTTAACACCCGGTTTTATGACTCATTACATAGACACAGTTCACACCTTCACCAGAAGGACTCCAGATAGCCAATAACACATTCACACTAGCTCTCCATTTGTAAGAAAATGCTAATTTGATTTCCTTTGCTTATCTTTTGAAGGCATCACACCTCCCAGGTCTTGAACAAATTTCCTACTATAGTAAGCATCTAATGTGTCTTTCTTATTATTCCAAATGTAATCTTGCCTGAAGAAGGAGCCTCTGCGCTCTGAAAGCTTGCGAACATATAATTTTCTGGTTAGCCAATAAAGGTATCACCTTAAGAATGCTCTTGTCATAATTGGATGGAAAAGTATTCACATCGAGTTCTTCAATACAAAACATGAAATTCATATATTGTATAGAGTCATTTCAAAGAGAGTGATATATTTCATGTGTTTATTTCTGTTATTGTTGATGATTATGGCTTACAGCCAATGAAAACTTAAAAGTCATTCTCTCAGCAAATTAGAATACTTTATAACACCAGCTTAAAAAATGATTTGATTTTAAAATCCAGTATGTTCACCTACTGAAATGTATGTTCAGTAAACACACTCAATACTTGTTCATGGCTCCTTTTGCATCAATTACTGCATCAAAGCATGGAGTTGATCAGCCTGTGGCACTGCTGAAGTGTTATGGAAGCCCAGGTTGCTTTGATAGCTCGTCTTCATTGTTGGGTCTGGTGTCTCTCATCTTCCTCTTGACAATATCCCATAGATATAGATTCTCTATGGGGTTAAGGTCAGGCGAGTTTTTTGTCCAATCAAGCAGAGTGATACTTTTGATTTTAAACCAGATACTGGTTCTTTTGGCAGTGTGGACAGGTGCCAAGTCCTGCTGGAGAATGAAATTTCCATCTCCAAAAAGCTTGTTGGGAGAGGGAAGCGTGAAGTGCTCTAAAAATTTTCTGGTAGACAGCTGCACTGACTTTGGTCTTGGTAAAACACAGTGGACCTACACCAGCAGATGACTTGGCTCCCCAAACCATCACTGATTGTGGAAACTTCACACTAGACCTCATTCAGCTTGGATTGATTGCCTCTCCACTCTTCCTCCAGACTCTGGGACCTTGATTTCCAAATGAAATGCAAAATTTACTTTAATCTGAAAACAACACCTTGGACCACTGAACAACAGTTCAGTTCTTTTTCTCCTTCACCCAGCTAAGACACTTCTGGCGTTATCTATTGGTCATGAGTGGCTTGACATAAGGAATGCGACACTTGTAGCCCATGTCCTGGATATGTCAGTGTGTGGTGGCTCTTGAAGCAGTGACTCAAGCAGCAGTCCACCCCTTGTGAATCTCACCCAAATTTTTGAATGGCCTTTTCTTAACAATCCTTTCAAGGCTGCTGTTATCCCGGTTGCTTGTACACCTTTTTCTACCACACTTTTTCCTTCCACTCAACTTTCCATTAATATGCTTGGATACAGTGCTCTGTGAACAGTTTGTTTAGCATTGACATTTTGTGGCTTAGGCCAGAGTCACACTGGCGACAAAATCGGACGACTGCAATGTGATGAAATATCGCATTGCAGTCGGACCAATGTTAATCTATGGAGCAGCTCCCCGTATCAGATTTTTTTGTGGTCCGTTTTAAACGTCCGAGTGCAATCGCAGCATGCTGCGATTGTCACCGATTGTGGGTCGACTATCGCCAATGCAAGTCTATGGGAGCGATGAAAAATCGGATTACAAACGGACCGCACGTGTGACTTGCGATTAAATCGCACCGGTGTCCTTTAGAAAAGCCGGCAATTCATCCCCGGCTATACTGTAAAATCACACTGACAGCTTTAATAAAGAATACAATCAATACATATACACACATAGAATACATTATATATATATATATATATATATATATATGTCATTGTGACATATATATACATACATATATTTATAGTTCATCCACTTCTACATGCTGTAATAGCCGCTAATTCAATTGCCGGCTTTTGTGAAAATACAGAACCCGACATGAAATGAGACATGGTTTACATACAGTTAACCATGTAATTTCATGTATTTTTATATATGGTTTAAACTTACAATTACATGAGTGTATGTGTGCAAAATTGCAGACATGTAGGGGTTAATTAAAGGTATAAATTCGTTAAAAAAAAATGCGTGGGCTCCCTCTGTATTTTCTCCACCAGACAACAGACAAAGCAAGCGAGTGGGGGCAGATAATAATAGCCTAGGGAGGGTACATTTTTTTTGGCCCCCCCTGGCTACTAACATCTGCCCCCAGACACCCCAGAAAAGGCAAATCTCTAATTAGATTAGCCCTTTCTGGCACTTTGCCCGTCTATTCCCATTGCCCTGTAGCGGTGGCGAATGGGTTAATAAGGGGTTAAAGCAACCTTGCAATTGAAAGGTGACATTAAGCCAGGTTAATAATTGAGAGCTGTCAATTAGACAACTATCAATTATTAATCCTATTGTATGAAAGGAACATCAAACACACACACTTTAAAAAAAAGAAGTTTAATGAAATAATCAAACAGTTTTTGACCATATTTTATTTTCCTGCTAAAACCATTTCCTGTAATAAAAATAAAATAAAAAAGCAAAATTGTTCTTACCTATCCGATGCACAGTCAGGTCACACGCTGTAATCCATCAGAAAGGGTTAACAGGTTACAGCTAGCAGGGAGCTAATGCTGCCTGCTGAGCTGTTACCCCCCGAATGAATAAGTTCCTCTCCTGGCGAAGGAGAGGAAGTGATTAATGAATGAAGCTTAATTGATTTATTCCCACTTTCACTTCAGGTCAGGTCACCCTGACCTGACCTAAAGTGAAAGTGGGACGCAATCAATTAAGCTTCCCACAGTAATCACATCCTCTCCTGTCCCCCGGAGAGGAAGTTTATTCATTCAGGAGCTTTCAGCTGAGCAGGCAGCATTACTTGCGCTGCTTAGCTGAAAGCTAGTTAACCCTTTGTGAAGGATTACAGCGTGGGACGTGACAGATCGCCAGATAGGTAAGAATAATGGTGTTTTTATTATTTTTTATTTATTATAGGAGATCAAGGGCTTCGCAGGGATTAAGAGTTAAATAAAAGATGCTCAAAAACTGTTTGATTATTTCATTAAAATCATTTTTTTTAAAGTGTGTGTGTTTGATTTTTCTTTCATACAATAGCATTAATAATTGATAGTTGCCTAATTGACAGCTCTCAATTATTAACCTGGCTTAAAGTCACCTTTCAATTGCAAGGTGGCTTTAACCCCTTATTAACCCATTCGCCACCGCTACAGGGCAATGGGAATAGACGGGCAAAGTGCCAGAAAGGGCGAATCTAATTATAGATTTGCCTTTTCTGGGGTGGCTGGGGGCAGATGTTAGTAGGCAGGGGGGCACAAAATAAATGCACCCTACCTGGCCTATTATTATTTGCCCCCACTCGCTTGCTTGGTCTGTCTGGTGGAGAAAATACAGCGGAGCCCACGCATTTTTATCAACGAATTTACACCTTTAATTAACCCCTACATGTGTGAAATTTCACACACATACACTCATGTGACTAACCTCTGCACCTTTCGACTAACCTCTGCACTAATCCGTATCCTCCCACTCCCGACTCCAAGACTTCTCCCGCGCTGCGCCAATCCTCTGGAATGCTCTACCCCAAGAAATTAGGACTATCCACAATTTGCATGGCTTCAGGCGTTCCCTCAAAACACATTTGTTCAGAGTGGCCTATCACATTCACTAATCAAAGTCGTTCTATGTTTAAGTGTGTATGTGTAGCCCATTCACTATCTCCATCCATCCCTCACTCCCTCAAGATGGCTGGACCATCATTGTAAATGCACCATTGTATATACACACCTGTACTTTGTATCTCCCCCACCTCATTGTAGATTGTAAGCTCTCATGAGCATGGTCGGCTTATTTTGCTTTAATTATTGTATTGTTAACGTTGTTACTTATGACTTATGTTTTGAAACTGTTAAACTGTAAAGCGCTGCGGAATATGTTGGCGCTATATAAATAAAGATTATTATTATTATGTAATTGTTAGTGAAAACCAGATTTCAAACTACATGAAATGACATGGTTAACTGTATGTAAACCATGTGTCATTTCATGTCGGGTGTACAGTTTCACAAAAGCCGGCAATTGAATTAGCGGCTATTACAGTATGTAGAAGTGTATGAACTATAAATATATGTATATATATATGTCACAATGACATGTATATATATATATATATATATATATAATATATATATATATGTTAGGGTCTGCGGAACGCACCAAATATATGAGGCAGAGAGGTGCGTTCGCAGCCCGGGGTCCACCGTGCAGGCGGAACCTGCTGCTAGTAAAATGGCGAAAGTAGCGAACTCTGTTATCCCGCAGAGTCGCTAAAATAAACGCCGTAGCGCGTTGTGGCAGTAAGTGCGAACTCTGTTAATACCCAGAGCTGCTAACGGAAATGCCACAGCACTATATGGCGATAGGTGCGAACTCACTTAGCTTCAGTGAGCCGCAAAGTAAAACGCTAGGGCGCTGTCTAGCGTCGAAAGCAAACCCTGTTACGTCACAGGGCCGCTGAGGAAAAGTGCTGTGTCCTGTCAAGCTCTCAGGCACACAGTTAAGTGCTAAGCGTACATAACGCGTGATCATGTGCTAATGTCCTCGCGGGAGTCACCCGCAATCTATGGCGTCTGAACGCCAGACCCTGAATACAGCAATCAAAACTCCTCACCGGTTACGCCGGTAATCTAGGGCATCTAGGACACCGACCCTGGCCAGCTACCATACCAAACTCCTCACAGATTAAGTCGGTATTCTAGTGGCTTATTTCAGCCGGGTCCCTAACCACACATACGCATGATCACACTGGCGCATAGCATACAATGGTTGATATTAGCGCATGGCGGCCCAGCCATGCTACCCTTTTATAGCAACAGCTACAGGACCTTCCAGGAACAAGGACCAATGAGAAGCTGTTACAAACACACGTAGCTACATGACCTTCCTGGCGGACCAATAGGAGCCGCTGCAGCACCTGAACATGTGACCCCTGATCTCCAATGAGAGATCTCACTCTGGGCATGCTCAGATGGGAAAACGCAGGACTTTGTCTCAAAGACGGCTGCTCCAGCACTGGCTATAATAGCAGATCCAGGAAAGGCAGCAGCAAGTCACTGCACAGTAGAGGAGTGGGCAAGACGCCTGGACCGACGTCTCTGCTGAGCAGGCTCCACTGCGGCCGGAGATGAATGGGAGACCGAAGCGGGACGGGTTCGAGACTCCCTTGTGCAGCAGCGCGAACTCGAACCCTAACATGGCCCCCCCTTCTCTGGGCCTCGCTGCATTCAAAGGCAGCGATGAGCTGCGGAGCGTGAACATGCTCGGCAGGCTCCCAGGACCTATCCTCAGGCCATAACCCCTCCAATCACCAAATAAAATTTTTTGCCTCGTACCACCTTGCACCCAATAATGGCATTCACCTCGTAGTCGTCCGAAGACGAACCGACGTCCCGGCAGATGACTCAGGCAACCGGGAGATGACCACGGGTTTTAGGAGGGATACATGGAAGGTGTCGGAGATACCAAGGCGAGGCGGAATGGCAAACGGTAAACCACAGGGTTCACCTGCTCGAAAACCTTGAAGGGACCCAAATAGCAGGGTGCCAATTTAGTGGATTCCACCCGTAGCCTGATGTTTCGGGCGGAGAGCCACACTAGGTCGCCAGGAGAAAATGTCGGAGCGGGACGCCGATGAGCATCGGCAGAAGACCTCATCCTTTCCTTGAAAGCCTGAATGGCATCCTGGGTGCGGTCCCATATGTCCCGTGCTTCCACAGCCCAGTCTGCCACCCTGGAGTCAGCGGAAGCAATGGGCATGGGCACCGGTACCGCGGATGCTGGCCGTAATTTAAGAGGAATGGGGTCTGTCCTGTGGAGTCAGCCACAGCATTGTTTAGCGCAAACTCCGCCCACGGAAGCAGAGATGCCCAGTCATCCTGCCTGGCAGAGACAAAATGTCGCAAGTAGGTGACCAAGGTCTGGTTGGCCCTCTCTACCAACCCATTCGTCTCGGGATGATATGCAGAGGAGAGGTTCAATTCAATGCAGAGTAGATGACACAACTCTCTCCAGAACCGAGACGCATATTGGGGACCTCGATCGCTGATAATCTTGTCTGGCATACCGTTGTAGACGGAAGATGTGTCTAATAAATAATTCTGCCAAGGCCCGTGCGGAAGGTAACCGTGGTAGCGGCACTAAGTGCACCATTTTGGAGAAGTGGTCGGTGATCACCCAAATGATAGTGCAACCCCGAGACTTGGGTAAGCCCACCACAAGTCCATCCCGACCATCTCCCAGGGCCTGTCTGCCACCGGCAAAGGAAAAAGTAACCCAGCTGGCCGTTGTCGAGGGGACTTGTTCCTGGCGCAGGAGACACACGCCTGAACATACTCCCTGACGTCACGGACCATATGTGGCCACCAGTATGTCCTCGCCAATAGCTCAGTTGTCCTCTTTGCCCCAAAGTGTCCACCCACCCTGGACGAGTGTGCCAAGAGAGTACCTCCGGTCGCAAATTAGTGGGCACAAAAGTCTTGCCGGAGGCACAGACTCTAGCGAAACCGGGGCTACAGTTCTCAGGCTTTCTTCAAGGACAATAAGCCGAGGCTCCTCATCCTCCTCCTCTGATGACACTAAGGAGCGAGAGAGAGCGTCGGCCCGAACATTCTTCTCACCGGAGAGAAAATGGAGGGTGAAATGGAACCGAGAGAAGAATATGGACCATCTGGCCTGGCGAGAATTTAGCCGCTGAGCCGTTTGCAAATATACCAAGTTCTTGTGGTCGGTGAAGACTTGGAAGGGAAAACAAGCTCCCTCCAGAAGATGTCTCCACTCTGAGAAGGCCAATTTCATAGTCAGCAACTCCCTGTCCCCGATGGAATAATTCCTCTCTGCTGGTGTAAAGGTTTTAGAAAAGAAGAAGCAGGGATGCTTCCGACCTTGAGCATCCTTTTGATATAGGACTGCTCCAGCACCAACAGAAAAGGCGTCCACCTCTAAAACAAACGGTTTATCAACATCAGGGCGATGTAATATGGGAGCACTGGCAAAATGCGACTTGATGGAAGAGAACGCCTTGGAGACCTCCTCAGACCACAACTTGGGATTTGCTCCCTTCTTGGTGAGGTCTACCAAGGGAGCTACCAAAGTCGAGAAATGGGGAATGAACTGGCGATAATAATTAATGAACCCCATAAAGCGCTGCACCGCTTTAAGAGAATGGGGTTCTTGCCAGTCCATTACAGCCTGTAGTTTGGCAGGATCCATAGCCAATCCCTGGGCAGAGATGATATAGCCCAGAAAAGGTAAGGACTCCTGCTCAAACACACATTTCCAGCTTGGCATAGAGGGAGTTTGCCCGTAAGAGGTCGAAGACTTTGTTGACATCCCTCCGGTGAGAGTCTATATCTGGTGAAAAGATGAGAATATCATCCAGATAGACTACCACAGAGGTGGAGAGCATATCCCGGAAGATATCATTGACAAAGTCTTGGAAAACAACGGGAGCATTACAGAGCCCGAAGGGCATCACCAGGTATTCGTAATGCCCATCCCTGGTATTAAAAGCTGTCTTCCACTCGTCCCCTCACGGATGCGAATTAGGTTATAGGCACCACGTAGATCAAGCTTGGTAAATACTCTTGCTCCTCGGAGCCTATCAAAGAGCTCAGAGATTAGGGGCAACGGGTACTTATTCTTGACGGTGATGGCGTTAAGACCCCTGTAGTCAATGCATGGACGTAATTCTCCGTTCTTCTTTTGCACAAAGAAGAACCCTGCCCCTGCTGGTGACACCGACTTCCTAATGAACTCTCTTGCCAGATTCTCCTGAATGTACTGGGACATGGCCTCCGTCTCAGGGAGCGTGAGGGGGTATACTCTCCCGAGGAGGTTCTGCTCCAGGCAAGAGATCAATAGGACAGTCGTAGGGGCGATGAGGTGGAAGAGTCTCCGCCGCCTTCTTGGAGAAAACGTCTGCATATGCCCAATAACACTGAGGAAGAGAAGTGAGATCTACGGGTATCTCTGTGGTGGTGACCTGAACGCACTCCCTGATACACCTGCCTCTACATGAATCACCCCAACCCAGTATCCTCCCAGAGGACCACTCAATATGGGGAGAGTGGTAACGGAGCCAAGGTACTCCCAGCAACACTTCGTCTATTCCCTCGGGCAGGACAAGAAAAGAAATACTCTCCTGATGGGAGGGGACATAGATAAAGTGAGAGGGATCGTCTGGTGGGTGATTGGGAGGGCAGAGTTGATCCATTCACTACTCGCACAGTCACCGGTTGGGCGAGCATCACCAGAGGTATAGTGTGGCGGAGAGCAAATGCAGAGGACATGAAATTCCCCTCGGCTCCGGAATCCACACAGAGCTCAGCGGAGAGCGTGGATGGACCTACTGTAATTGTCCCTTTAAAGGACAACTTGGTGGAAAATGCCGCAGTGTCTAGTGAACCTCCTCCCAAGGTCACTAGACGCGACCGTTTTCCTGACCGCTGTGGACATTTGTTGGCATAGTGTCCTAACTGCTGGCAGATGTTACAGACCACGGGTACTCGAGCGGCCCGGGACTTAGATCCCGCTCGAGAAACCTCCATGGCCTCATGGGAGTCGGGCGCCTGGCTGGAAGATTCCAGAAGTCTGGCGAAGGTGGGAGCCAGCCGGAACCTCTGCCTACACGGGGACCGCTCCAACCTCCGCTCATGAAAACGGAGGTCGATGCGGGTAGATATGGCGATAAGCTTCTCCAGTGTGGCGGGAATCTCCCTGGTAGCCAAGCATCTTTAACATGATCAGCCAGTCCTCGCCAGTAGACTGGAATGAGTACTTTATCCGACCAGTCTAGCTCTGAGGCCAGAGTCCGAAACTGGACGGAAACAGACTGACCAAAGACGAACCCTGTGCCAATGCCAGCAGTTGTTAGCGCCGTTATCGTGGGTGACCTGAGGTCCTAAAAAGACCTTTTTTAGAGCCTCCAGAAAACGAGGAGCACTCCGCACCACACGGTCGTCACGCTCCCACAGCGGGGTGGCCCACTCCAACGCTCTGCCTGACAGAAGCGAAATTATAAAGCCCACTTGTGCCCGATCTGTGGGAAAACGTGCAGCCAGAAGCTCGAGTTGTATAGAGCACTGACTCACGAATCCCCGACATTGCTTGCTGTCACCAGCAAACTTGTCTGGAAGCGGGAGGTGGGATATTGTGGGGGCAGAGGTGGCAGTGGACACACTGGCTGCAGCCACGCTAGCAGCCTGAACAGCGACTGCGGTAACATTCCACATCTGAGGTTGTGCACTCAAGAGCCGCCAACCTACCCTCCAGCTGCTGGATGTCCCGTAGTAGACGCTGGTCATCCGCCATTTTACCAGCCAGAACCTGGCGCTAATATTATGTTAGGGTCTGCAGAACGCACCAAATATATGAGGTAGAGAGGTGCGTTCACAGCCCGGGGTCCACCGTGCAGGCGGAACCTGTGCTAGTAAAATGGCGAAAGTAGCGAACTCTGTTATCCCGCAGAGTCGCTAAAATAAACGCCGTAGCGCGTTGTGGCAGTAAGTGCGAACTCTGTTAATACCCAGAGCTGCTAACGGAAATGCCACAGCACTATATGGCGATAGGTGCGAAATCACTTAGCTTCAGTGAGCCGCAAAGTAAAACGCTAGGGCGCTGTCTAGCGTCGAAAGCAAACCCTGTTACGTCACAGGGCCGCTGAGGAAAAGTGCTGTGTCTGTCAAGCTCTCAGGTACACAGTTAAGTGCTAAGCGTACATAACGCGTGATCATGTGCTAATGTCCTCGCGGGAGTCACCCGCAATCTATGGCGTCTGAACGCCAGACCCTGAATACGGCAATCAAAACTCCTCACCGGTTACGCGGTAATCTAGGGCATCTAGGACACCGACCCTGGCCAGCTACCATACCAAACTCCTCACAGATTAAGTCGGTATTCTAGTGGCTTATTTCAGCCGGGTCCCTAACCACACATACGCATGATCACACTGGCGCATAGCATACAATGGTTGATATTAGCGCATGGCGGCCCAGCCATGCTACCCTTTTATAGCAACAGCTACAGGACCTTCCAGGAACAAGGACCAATGAGAAGCTGTTACAAACACACGTAGCTACATGACCTTCTGGCGGACCAATAGGAGCCGCTGCAGCACCTGAACATGTGACCCCTGATCTCCAATGAGAGATCTCACTTGGGCATGCTCAGATGGGAAAACGCAGGACTTTGTCTCAAAGACGGCTGCTCCAGCACTGGCTATAATAGCAGATCAGGAAAGGCAGCAGCAAGTCACTGCACAGTAGAGGAGTGGGCAAGACGCCTGGACCGAATCTCTGCTGAGCAGGCTCCACTGCGGCCGGAGATGAATGGGAGACCGCAGCGAGACAGGTTCGAGACTCCCTTGTGCAGCAGCGGGAACTCGAACCCAAACATATATATATATATATTATATATGTGTGTTCTATGTGTATATATCTATTCTTTCCTTTGTGATTTAAATACTATTCATTTGGATCCATTATATGTCTGTTTTACAAGCCTGCGAGAAAATCTCACAAGTCGGATGTCAATCGGATGTTAAAACTACGGTCAGATGCGACTAAATCGCATCTC
>JARQOD010007411.1:0-39298 GCA_033576555.1 Oophaga sylvatica | reverse complement strand
CAATGACCCCTAGACTGTATCCAGCTGTACACTTCTGATAAAGTACCCTTTTTGCCATAAAGTCCTCCTCCACCCACCACTCTAAGTGCATCATTGACACCTGTAACATTGGCCCACATGTGTGATTATTTCTTGCGGATCTTTTTATATTCTTGTGTAATCCATACTCAGCCTTTGAGCGTCACTCTGCCTCCTGAAATATATACGGACATTTATAATATTTTCACTATACTATATATACCTTGTATCTGGTGAAACACTACCCTTTTTCAGCTTTTTATATTATTGTGAGCCTGAGAGCGTCAGTTGCTGCCTCCTGAAATATATATGGAGATTTAGAATATTTTGACTATACTATATATACCTGGTATCTGCTGATACAGTACCTCTTTTTCTTGTTATATTCTAGTGTAATCTAGACTGAGCCTGTGAGCGTCATAGTCTGCCTCCTGAAATATATACTGAGATTGAGAATATTTTGACTATACTATATATACCTGGTATCTGCTGATACAGTACCCCTTTTTCATCTTTTTATATTATTGTGTAATCTAGACTGAGCCTGTGAGCGTCAGAGTATGCCACCTGAAATATATACGGAGATTTAGAATATTTTGACTTTACTATATATACCTGGTATCTGCTGATACAGTACCCCTTTTTCTTGTTATATTCTTGTGTAATCAAGACTGAGCCTGTGAGCATCATAGTCTGCCTACTGAAATATATACTGAGATTGAGAATATTTTAACTATACTATATATACCTGGTATCTGCTCATACAGTACCTCTTTTTCATCTTTTTATATTATTGTGTAATCCAGACTGAGCCTGTGAGAACTTTCAAAAAATGCAAGGACTGAGTCGTCAGTGCAGGCTCCTGGTCAGGAACAACACCTTTCCTTGTGTGCTTCACCCCCACCAAAAGTGAAGGATGCGGCAGCCCACACTTCAGATTACTCCATGGAGCTATTTTCACATAACATGCTTGGGTTATCAAGTCAAATCCCAGTCCAACATGAATCAGAGATGGAGTGCACTGATGCACAGCCATTGCTAGATGATTCTGCTGGTATATTCACCCAGACCACTACATTTCCCTCGCAGTCTACTGAGCCAGAATGTGACCCTGATGAAACTCAGGTGCCCCAGATGAAACTGAAGATGAGGCGATGGATGACCCAGTTGTTGAGACGGATTGGCATCCATTGAGGGAAGAGGGTGCCGCTGGCAATAGCTCAGAAGAGGAGAAGGATCCGCAGCAGGCATCGACATCGCAGCAACGGTTATCTGGCAGGCCCATAGCAGTCCAAAAAGGTGTTAAAAAAACAAAAAGAGTTGCAGGACAGCTCGGCCAGATGGTCAAATTAGAACAGCGTGAAAGCCCTGAAAATTTAAACCATAGTAGGAAGATTCCAGTGTGGCACTTTTTTACCTAAATCCTATTGAGGCAAAGGTTATCTGTAAGCAGTCCGGAAGGACCTTTAGTCGAGAGAAAAAACTCAGAAATTTGAATACCAGTTGTATGCTTAGACATTTAATGAACATGCACTTGCAAGCGTGGACAGACTACAAAACCTACAGATCCCCCCCTCAGGGCGGGAGTCAGCACTTTGCGCACCCGGGCAAGTGCTGGTTCCCTGACCAGGTGGGGGGTCCGACTAGTGGGCGACGGCACTGGCACAGGGCCCCTCATAGTACAAAAATGTGTCTCTGACAGTGGGAGGGCCCACTCGTCATCAGAAACACCGGCATACTATGAGGGGCACTGTGCCAGTGCCGTCGCCCATGAGTCGGCCCCCCTGCTTGCTCAGGGCCCCAGCACTTGCAATACTAACCTCTCCTTGCTCCACCGCTGTGACGTCTTCCGCGTTTCCTGACAGTGACATTCAGGTTAGAGAGCGCGATGACTTCACGTCTGTACGCCCTCTGCCTAAACAGTCCAAGTTCAGAGAGCTGTAAGATGGCGACGCTGAGGAGTTCAGAGTAGAGCAGTGCACAGTGAGATGAGGTATTTCATTTTTTGTAATGTTTGGAGGAATATATGTCGAGCATTATACACTGGATCATTAATAATGGGGCCCATTATATATGGAGCATGTTTTTGCCCATCATCCATGAGGCCTATCATATACTGGAGCATTGTAAATGGGGGACAGCAGACACTGGAGCAGCATTTACGGGGCTCATTATACATCACTGGATCATTAATAATGGGGCCCAATATATTTGGTGCATGAATTTGGCCATAAGACACTGGAGCATCATCCATGGGGCACAAATAATACAGGAGCATTCTAAATGGGGCAGATCAGACACTGGAGCAGCATCCATGAGGCCCATCATATACTGGAGCATTATAAATGGGGGACATCAGACACTGGAGCAGCATTAACGGGGCCCATTATACACTGGATCATTAATAATGTGGCCCATTATATATGGAGCATGATTTTGGCCCATATGACACTGGAGCATCATCATGGGGCCCAACATATACTGGAGCATTCTAAATGGGGCAGATCAGACACTGGAGCAGCATCCATGGGGCCCATCATATACTGGAGCATTGTAAATGATGGGCAGCAGACACTGGAGCAGCATTTACGGGGCCCATTATACACTTCCCTAAAAAAGGGAAAGTCGCTCATCTCTAGTCCCATATAATGTTCCATACAGTATATGATGAGCTCCACATAATGCTACAGTATATCATGGTCCCCATATAATGTGCCATACAGTATAGGACGGTCCCCATAGAGTATAATGAGCCCCACATATTGCTCCATACAGTATAATGAGTCGCATATAAAGCTCCATACAGTATATGATGGGCCCCATATAGAGATGAGCGACTTTGCCTTTTGGAGGGTCAAGTCGGGTTTTGTGAAACCCGACTTTCTCAAAAGTCGAGTCGAACGAAATCGGCCGACTATCGGGAAAAATCGGAGGTCCGACTGAAACACGAAACCCAATCAAGTCAATGGGGGAAGCAAAGTCGGCAGGGAGTGGAGTACAGTAAACACACCTACAGTGCCCATTTCAATGACAACGACATCAATTCTTATTACTTAAGCTTAGCAACCTTAATTTAAAATTTATAATAATTGTTACGCATTGAAAACTGGGGGTTATTTGGCAAAAGTTGTGGGGGGGTAGGGCTGGCTCCAGGTTTTCGTGTGCCCCGGGTGAAAGAGTGTCAGTGGGCCCCTTTAACACATACCACAATTCATGATGCTCCGATATGGCACAGAAATATACAGTCATGGCCAAAAGTTTTGAGAATGACACAAATATTATATTTTCACATCATCTGCTGCCCTCTGGTTTTTATGTGTGTTTGACAGATGTTTTTATCACAGACAGAAATATAATAATTGCAAACATATGAGTAACAAAAGCTTATATTGAAAGTTAGAATGAGTTAATGCAGCAAGTCAATATTTGCAGTGTTGACCCTTCTGCTTCAGGACCTCTGCAATTCTCCCTGGCATGCTCTCAATCAACTTCTGGACCAAATCCTGACTGATAGCAGTCCATTCTTGCACAATCAATGCTTTCATTTTGTCAGAAGTTTTAGGTTTTTGTTTGTACACCCGTCTCTTGATGATTGACCACAAGTTCTCAATGGGATTAAGATCTGGGGAGTTTCCAGGCCATGGACCCAAAATCTCTATGTTTTGTTCCCTGAGCCATTTAGTTATCACCTTTGCTTTATGGCAAGGTGCTCCATCATGCTGGAAAAGGCATTGTTGATCGCCAAACTGCTCTTGGAGGGTTGGGAGAAGTTGCTCTTGGATGACATTCTGGTACCATTCTTTATTCATGGCTGTGTTTTTAGGCAAGACTGTGAGAGAGCCGATTCCCTTGGCTGAGAAGAAACCCCACACATGAATGGTTTCAGGATGCTTAACAGTTGGCATGAGACAAGACTGGTGGTAGCGCTCACTTTGTCTTCTCCGAATGAGGCGTTTTCCTGATGTCCCAAACAATCGAAAAGGGGATTCATCAGAGAAAATAACTTTACCCCAGTCCTCAGCAGTCCACTGCCTGTACCTTTTGCAGAATATCAGTCTGTCCATGATGTTTTTTCTGGAGAGAAGTGGCTTCTTTGCTGCCCTCCTTGAGACCAGGCCTTGCTCCAAGAGTCTCCGCCTCACAGTGCGTGCAGATGCACTCACACCTGCCTGCTGCCATTCCTGAGCAAGCTTTGCACTGCTGGTAGCCCAATCCCGCAGCTGAAACACTTTTAAGAGACGGTCCTGGCACTTGCTGGTCTTTCTTGGGCGCCCTGAAGCCTTTTTGGCAACAATGGAACCTCTCTCCTTGAAGTTCTTGATGATGCGATAGATTGTTGACTGAGGTGCAATCTTTCTAGCTGCGATACTCTTCCCTGTTAGGCCATTTTTGTGCATTGCAATGATGACTGCACGTGTTTCTTTAGAGATCATGGTTAACAGAAGAGAAACAATGATGCCAAGCACCAGCCTCCTTTTAAAGTGTCCAGTGGTGTCATTCTTACTTAATCATGACAGATTGATCTCCAACCATGTCCTCATCAACACCCACACCTGTGTTAATGGAGCAATCACTGAAAAGAGGTTAGCTGGTCCTTTTAAGGCAGGGCTGCAATGATGTTGAAATGTGTTTTGGGGGATAAAGTTCATTTTCTAGCCAAATATTGACTTTGCAAGTAATTGCTGTTAAGCTGATCACTCTTTATAACAATCTGGAGTATATGCAAATTGCCATTAGAAAAAGTGAAGCAGTAGACTTTGTAAAAATTAATATTTGTGTCATTCTCAAAACTTTTGGCCATGACTGTAGGTATAGTACAATGACAAATGCTTCACTTCTTAAATTACATGACTGATATCTACTTTAAATTCTTCAATAGCTCAAAAACTGGACAGTATATTAATCCGTACAGTATTATGGCCACCACTAAGTGTGCCATGCAGAATAATGAGTCCCATATATTGCTCCATACAGAATAATTGGTCCCATATAATGTTCTTACAGTATATGATGAGCTCCACATAATGCTTCAGTATATGATGGTCCCCATATAATGTGCCATACCTATAGAACGGTCCCCATAGAGTAGAATAAGTCCCACATATTGCTCCATACAGTATAATGAGTCGCATATAAGCTCCATACAGTATATGATGGGCCCCATATATTGCTCCATACAGAATGGGCTCCATATAATGCTCCATACAGAATAGGCCCCATGTGCTCCATATGATGCTCCCTACCCTATATGATGCCCCATAAATAATGTACCCCATATGATGCTCCAGTATATGATGGGCCCCATGGATGATGCTCAAGTGTATGATGGGCCTATATAATGCTCCAGATATAATGGGCCCATATGATGCTCCAGTATATTATGGGCCCCATGGATGATGCTCCAGTGTATGATGGGCCCCATTTATAATGCTCCAGTGTATGATGGGCCCCATGGATGATGCTCAAGAGTATGATGGGCCTATATAATGCTCCAGATATAATGGGCTAAATATGATGCTCCAGTATATGATGGACCCCATGGATGATGCTCCAGTGTATGATGGGCCTATATAATGCTCCAGATATAATGGGCCCCATATGATGCTCCAGTATATGATGGGCCCCATGGATGATGCTCCAGTGTATGATGGGCCCCATTTATAATGCTCCAGTGTATGATGGGCCTATATAATGCTCCATATATAATGGGCTAAATATGATGCTCCAGTATATGATGGACCCCATGGATGATGCTCCAGTGTATGATGGGCCTATAAAATGCTCCAGATATAATGGGCCCCATATGATGCTCCAGTATATGATGGGCCCCATGGATGATGCTCCAGTGTATGATGGGCCCATTTATAATGCTCCAGTGTATGATGGGCCCCATGGATGATGCTCCAGGTATGATGGGCCTATATAATGCTCCATATATAATGGGCTAAATATGATGCTCCCGTATATGATGGGCCCATGGATGATGCTCCAGTGTATGATGGGCCTATAAAATGCTCCAGATATAATGGGCCCCTTATGATGCTCCCGTATATGATAGGCCCATGGATGATGCTCCAGTGTATGATGGGCCTATAAAATGCTCCAGATATAATGGGCCCCTTATGATGCTCCAGTATATGATGGGCCCCATGGATGATGCTCCAGTGTATGATGGGCCCCATTTATAATGCTCCAGTGTATGATGGGCCCCATGGATGATGCTCCAGGGTATGATGGGCCTATATATTGCTCCATATATAATGGGCCCCATATGATGCTCCAGTATATTATGGGCCCCATGGATGATGATCCAGTGTATGATGGTCCCTATTTATAATGATCCAGTGTATGATGGATCCCATGGATGATGCTCCAGTGTATTATGGGCCAATATAATGTTCCAGTGTATGATGGGCCCCATGGATGATGCTCCAGGGTATGATGGGCCTATATAATGCTCCATATATAATGGGCTAAATATGATGCTCCCGTATATGATGGGCCCATGGATGATGCTCCAGTGTATGATGGGCCTATAAAATGCTCCAGATATAATGGGCCCCTTATGATGCTCCCGTATATGATGGGCCCATGGATGATGCTCCAGTGTATGATGGGCCTATAAAATGCTCCAGATATAATGGGCCCCTTATGATGCTCCAGTATATGATGGGCCCCATGGATGATGCTCCAGTGTATGATGGGCCCCATTTATAATGCTCCAGTGTATGATGGGCCCCATGGATGATGCTCCAGGGTATGATGGGCCTATATATTGCTCCATATATAATGGGCCCCATATGATGCTCCAGTATATTATGGGCCCCATGGATGATGATCCAGTGTATGATGGTCCCCATTTATAATGATCCAGTGTATGATGGATCCCATGGATGATGCTCCAGTGTATTATGGGCCAATATAATGTTCCAGATATAATGGGCCCCATATAATGCTCCAGATATAATGGGCCCCATATAATGCTCCAGTATATGATGGGCCCCATGGATGATGCTCCAGTGTATGATGTGCCCCATTTATAATGCTCCAGTGTATGATGGGCCTATATAATGCTCCATATATAATGGGCTAAATATTATGCTCCAGTATATGATGGGCCCCATAGATGATGCTCCAGTGTATGATGGGCCTATATAATGCTCCAGATATAATGGGCCCCATATGATGCTCCAGTATATGATGGGCCCATGGATGATGCTCCAGTGTATGATGGGCCCCATTTATAATGCTCCAGTGTATGATGGGCCCCATGGATGATGCTCCAGGGTATGATGGGCCTATGTATTGCTTCATATATAATGGGCCCCATATTATGCTCCAGTATATTACGGGCCCCATGGATGATGCTCCAGTGTATGATGGACCCCATTTATAATGATCCAGTGTATGATGGGTCCCATGGATGATGCTCCAGTGTATGATGGGCCTATATAATGCTCCAGATATAATGGGCCCCATATGATGCTCCAGTATATGATGGGCCCCATGGATGATGCTCCAGTGTATGATGTGCCCCATTTATAATGCTCCAGTGTATGATGGGCCTAATGGATGATGCTCCAGTGTAAGATGTGCCTATATAATGCTCCAGATATAATTGGCCCCATTTGATGCTCCAGTATATGATGGGGCCCATGGGTGATGCTCCATTGTATGATGGGCCCCATTTATAACGCTCCAGTGTATGATGGGCCCCATGGATTGTGCTCCAGTGTATGATGGGCCTATATAATGCTCCAGATATAATGGGCCCCATATGATGCTGCAGTATATGATGGGCCCCATGGATGATGCTCCAGTGTATGATGGGCCTATATAATGCTCCATATATAATGGGCTAAATATGATGATCCCGTATATAATGGGCCCCATGGATGATGCTCCAGTGTATGATGGGCCTATATAATGCTCCATATATAATGGGCCCCATATGATGCTCCAGTATATTACGAGCCCCATGGATGATGCACCAGTGTATGATGGGCCCCATTTAAAATGCTCCAGTGTATGATGGGCCCCATGGATGATGCTCCAGTGTATGATGGGCCTATATAATGCTCCAGATATAATGGGCCCCATATGATGCTCCAGTATGTGATGGGCCACATGGATGATGCTCCAGTGTATGATGGGCCCCCTTTATAATGCTCCATTGTATGATGGACCCCATGGATGATGCTCCAGTGTATGATGGACCTATATCATGCTCCATATATAATGGGCCCCCATATGATGCTCCAGTATATGATGGGCCCCATGGATGATGCTACAGAGTATGATGGGTCTATATAATACTCCAGATATAATGGGCCCCATATGATGCTCCAGTATATGATGGGCCCCATGGATGATGTTCCAGTATATGATGGGCCCCATGGATGATGTTCCAGTGTATGATCGGCCCAATTTATAATACTCCAGTGTATGATGGGCCACATTTATAATGCTCCAGTGTATGATGGGCCCTATCTATGATGCTCCAGTATATGATGGGCCTCATTGATGATGCTCCAGTATATGATGGGCCTATATAATGCTCCAGATATAATGAACCCCATATCATGCTCCATGTCATGTATAGTGTACAGTTCCTATAGCGTCTTGTGCTTGGGTGCGAGGAAAACACATGAGACATAGGTTGATATGAAATGACTTGTATTACTTCATACAAGCATGCAGAAAAGGTCACACAGTTTGCAGGAACAGAGGCAGGAGAACACAGCAGGCCAGAGTAACTTCAAGCTCTACAATAACTCTCCAAGCAGGTTCAGGATCTCTTCTCTGTACCATAATTCCTCTGCAAACATGGATTCACCAGACAGCAGGTTTCCAAAGTCCAAAAGTGTTCCAAAGTTCCTCAGTAGGAAATAGCTGGAGTCCAAAATCCTAGGTTTCCAGGAGTCAGGTCACAGGCTGACTGAGGCTTGATTCAGGAGCACTGATTGTTCAGCTGAGGCTGCTTAAGAAGCAAGAGGGAGAGAATCAGGGCGGGAACATGAAAACTGAAAACTCCATATTAACTGAAGGCAAGAGCTGCAGAAAGACAGAAAGCAAAATGGCCGACGGAAAACTGAGTTTCAAGGAACATGTCAAAAGAGACAAAGAACCTTACATTACTCCCCCCTTAAGGACAACCTCCGGTTGACCTCAGACCAGGCTTGTCAGGGTACCTCTGATGAAACTGGCGGAGCAGGCGAGGAGCATTTACATTATTGACTGGTTCCCATGAGTTGTCCTCCACTGGGTAGCCCTGCCATTTAATCAAATATTGCAACTGATTTCTGTACAACCTGGAATCTAGAATCCTTTCCACCATAAATTCTTCCTGACCATCGACCAGCACTGGGTCAGGGCAAGGAGAAGAGCGTCCAGGAAACGTATTGGGTGTTGCAGCCTTTAGTAGGGATACATGAAAGACAGGGTGGATTCTCATAGTTCTGGGCTGTTGAAGACGACAAGCAACAGCACTTATAATCTTACTGATCTTATAAGGTCCAATGTACTTATGTCCCAATTTAGACGATGGAATCTTTATTTTAAGATTTCTGGTTGACAGCCAGACCAAATCTCCTACCTTGAAAGCTGGTGCAGGTTTACGAAATTTATCTGCTGCTTTCTTGTACCTTTCCTGAGCCAATTCTAGATTTTCCTTTAGAAGATCCATATTCTTTTGTAAAGAAGTGATTCTTTCAGCCACTGCCGGCAAGGGCGTATCTATGGGAAACCGAGGAAGAATGTTAGGATGATAACCTAGATTGGAGTAAAAAGGAGACTGTTTAGTGGATGCGCTCTGAGAGTTATTATAAGAGAACTCAGCCAGTGGAAGTAGATCCACCCAATCATCTTGTAGGTGGCAGATAAAGCAGCGGAGATACTGCTCCAGGGTCTGATTGGTTCGTTCTGTCTGTCCATTAGTCTGGGGATGAAAAGCAGAAGAAAGGTTTACTTTAATGTCCAATGCGGCACAGAAATTTTGCCAAAACCTTGAAGTGAATTGCACCCTCGATCCGAAATGACCTCATCCGGTACTCCATGTAAGCGAAACACATTCTTAATCATCAAGTCTGATGTCTGTTTTGCAGTGGGTAAGCCGACACAAGGGATAAAATGAGCTGCCTTTGTTAGACGGTCAACCACCACTAGAATGGTGTTCTTCCCTTGAGAGGTTGGTAACTCCACAATGAAGTCCATAGAAATGGATCCCCACGGGCGGGACGGGGTGGGAAGAGGTTGTAACAGACCAGTTGGTGAGGAGCGAGGTGTTTTGCATCTTGCACAGACTTCACATGAAGTGACATAGTTTAAAACATCTTTCCTGTAAGTGGGCCACCAAAAGAAACGAGAAAGAAATTCTTGTGTCTTTAGAATTCCCCTATGCCCGGCTATCTTGGAATCGTGGATGAGTTGCAATACTCTCAATCTGACTGTTTCAGGTATATACAGACGTTGTCCCTGAATCCACACACCATTCTTAAAGACAAGACTTACGTCCCTTGGGGGTTGAGCCAACAAAGAATCCGCATGGTATGCTTCCTTGATGTCCTTAAGTAGGTCTTGATTATGAATCACTCCCAGGAATCTAGAGTCAGGAAGAATAGTCTTAGGAGGAGTAAGTGGACGTGTCTCTGCTGAATGAATCCTAGAGAGTGCATCAGCCTTTCCATTGCGCGATCCTGGTCTATAAGAAATTACAAAATTAAATTGGTTTAGGAAAAGATTCCAGCGAGCCTGGCGAGGAGTCAGGCACTTAGCCGACCTGATAAATTCAAGGTTACGATGGTCTGTCAGGACGACTATTTGCTGTGCAGCTCCCTGAAGAAGGTGTCTCCATTCCTTGAAGGCGGCAATAATGGCCAACAATTCTCTATTGCCCACATCGTAGTTCCTCTCAGCCGAAGACAACTGCTGGGAAAAGAAGGCACAGGGATGCAAGACATTCTTCTCACCTGTTCTCTGAGAGAGTATAGCTCCAACGGCACAGTCTGAAGCATCCACCTCTATTATGAAGGCAAGCTCGGGGTTGGGATGTACTAAGATAGGTGCGGTGGTAAATTTATCCTTTAAACAGGAAAATGCTTCCTGAGCTTTCGGGGTCCAGGAGAACCTAGACTGTTTCCGGGTAAGTTGGGTGATAGGTGACACTACCTTAGAGAAATTCCTAATGAAACGTCTATAGAAGTTGGCAAACCCGATGAAGCGCTGCACCTCCTTCACATTTCTAGGAATTGGCCAATCCTTGATGGCTTGGGTCTTGCTTCGATCCATACTAATCCCTTGCGTAGATAGTACATACCCCAGAAATTGAATTTCGGTCCTATGGAATTCACACTTTTCAAGTTTGATGTAGAGATGGTTTTGTCTTAGGCGTTCTAAGACCATTCTCACATGTCCATGATGTTCCTCTGTGGAGTTAGAAAAAATTAGAATATCATCCAGATAAATCACCACAAATGTATCTAGGAGATCCCTGAAGATGTCATTCACCAAGTGTTGGAAAGTGGCTGGGGCGGTACTCAGACCAAAAGGCATAACTAGATATTCGAAGTGTCCATAGCGTGACCTGAATGCAGTCTTCCATTCATCCCCAGGTCTAATACGGACCAAGTTATAGGCCCCACGGAGATCCAGTTTAGAGACAATTTTGGCGTGCCGCACTCTCTCCAACAACTCAGGGATTAAAGGCAATGGATAACGGTTTCTAATAGTAACCTTATTGAGTTCCCTATAGTCTATGCAGGGTCTCAGAGATCCATCTTTCTTCTTCACAAAGAAGATGGGTGCACCTGCTGGAGATGAAGAGGGGTGTATGAGGCCTTTGGCTAGATTTTCATCTATGTAGTCCTTCAAAGCTTTTAGCTCAGGCCCCGCTAGGGGGTAGATCTTACCAAAAGGTATCTCGGCTCCAGGCAATAATTCGATTGGACAATCATATGGACGGTGAGGAGGAAGCTGATCAGCGTTCTTCTTGTCACATAAATCCACATAGTCCTGGTATACAGCTGGTAGTTCAGGGACTGACATGGTTCCTTTAGGAACAGAGCAAGTTGAAACTCCTTGACTCATCTGTTTCTCCGGAAAGTGTAATTCCTTGGTCTCCCAGTTAATCGTAGGATTCTGCGCCTGCAGCCATGGTAGCCCTAGAATAATGGGAAAGTGGGGAGAAGAGATAAGCATAAAAGACATTTTCTCTTGATGAGCTTTACCCATAAGGACCCTCAAAGGCTCTGTTTCCTGATCCACTGGTCCAGAGGTCAGCAGGGAGCCATCCACAGTCTCCATCTGTACTGGAGTAGCCTTCTTCACTGAACGTATCCCCTGTTTCAGAGCAAAGGAGATATCCATAAAATTTCCACTTGCTCCTGAGTTGATCATAGCAGAGCTAGACACCCAGACTGAGTCCACCCAGAGTTTGATGGAAAGGAAGCAATGAGAATTATTTCTTTTACAACTCAGCTGGGACACCGCTGAGGAAACTTGAAAAATTGCAGCGTTTATACCGTCATTGTCCCCAGAACTAACAGAGTTTAAGTCCGAAAAATCAAGATCTCTTGCAGCAGATCTCTCTGGAGTCTGAGGCTCGGACATGACAGAGCTCCTCTCGCAACACTCACAGTGAATGACTGCTGCAGTAGTCTTACGAGAACGGCTGGGGCAGTTTATAATGAAGTGCCCTGACTTACCACAGTAAAAACATAGATTTTCCTTTATACGATGTTCTTTGCGTGCATCACTAACCCGTCTTTGTAAAGAGTCCACCTGCATGGGTTCAGGTTCTGGTTCCCTTGTGATCCTACTCAAAGGTTCCTTAGCTGAGGAGGGAGGTAGGAAAAGGTTAGTGCGATTATTTTCAAACCATCTCTCTTGTCTGCGTTCAGTCAGACGAGCATCAATACGGATACAATAGTTAATAAAGTCACCTAACGCAGTGGGAGGGTCGGCACGAGCAAGTTCATCCTTAATCAGTGGAGACAACCCTTTCCGAAAATAGATTTTTTGGCGGAAGTGTCCCAAGTGGTATCAAGAGCCCATCTCCTGAAATCCAAGGCATATTCGGCTACTGAACACTTACCTTGGCGCAAAGTTAACATGGCTGCTTCAGCTGTTGCACCTCGATTGGGGTCATCAAACACCTGCCCCATGGCTGAAATAAAAGCATCAAGGTGATTCAAACAATCATCCTCAGTCTCAATCAGAGGGTTTGCCCACATCAAAGCCTTATTGGTAAGCAACATGATTATAGTAAGCACTTTGGATCGTTCAGTGGGAAATTGTGAAGCATGTGCAGAGAAAAATAGATTGCATTGGTTAATAAATCCCCTGAATTTCTCACGTTCACCGCCAAAACGAAAAGGAGGTAACTTGGGGATCCCAGAACTCGGGGTTATGGCAGGAGCCTGGACTCGTTCCTCTAGAGCCTCAATCCTGGCTCGTAATTCCTGAGTAGTTTGTCCAAACACTTGCAAATTATGATTAGTGAGGTCCTGTAGGCTTGCAAAACGGGTCTTTATAGTCTGTATATCTGCAAGGATTGTATCAGTCACTCCGCAAAGCTCCTTTATGCGGGCCTCCATCTTCCAGATCTTTTAAGGCAGAAGTGCTGGAAGGAGAAGAGGAAAGGAAAAAAAAAAAAACAATAGTGTTTACCTGTGGTAACACTCCTGAGTAACATTTAAGGGAATGCGCTCACCTGGAATGGTTGTGAGAAGTCACAACCACTATCATCACAGAAGGTATTAAACGGACATCTGATATCCACAGTCACAGCAGACACGGCTTTCCCAGACCCAGCAGACACTAAACATTGGCTCCTGAATCTTGTCATGTATAGTGTACAGTTCCTATAGCGTCTTGTGCTTGGGTGCGAGGAAAACACATGAGACATAGGTTGATATGAAATGACTTTTATTACTTCATACAAGCATGCAGAAAAGGTCACACAGTTTGCAGGAACAGAGGCAGGAGAACACAGCAGGCCAGAGTAACTTCAAGCTCTACAATAACTCTCCAAGCAGGTTCAGGATCTCTTCTCTGTACGTAATTCCTCTGCAAACATGGATTCACCAGACAGCAGGTTTCCAAAGTCCAAAAGTGTTCCAAAGTTCCTCAGTAGGAAATAGCTGGAGTCCAAAATCCTAGGTTTCCAGGAGTCAGGTCACAGGCTGACTGAGGCTTGATTCAGGAGCACTGATTGTTCAGCTGAGGCTGCTTAAGAAGCAAGAGGGAGAGAATCAGGGCGGGAACATGAAAACTGAAAACTCCATATTAACTGAGGGCAAGAGCTGCAGAAAGACAGAAAGCAAAATGGCCGACGGAAAACTGAGTTTTAAGGAACATGTCAAAAGAGACAACGAACCTTACACTCCAATATATTATGGGCCCCATGGATGATGCTCAAGTATATGATGGGCCCCATGGATGATGCTCCAGTGTATGATGGGTCCCATTTATAATGCTTCAGTATATGATGGGCCCCATAGATGATGCTCCAGTATATGATGGGCCTATATAATGCTCCAGATATAATGAACCCCATATCATGCTCCAATATATTATGGGCCCAATGGATGATGCTTCAGTGTATAATGGGCCTCATTTATAATGCTCCAGTGTATGATGGGCCACATTTATAATGCTCCAGTATATGATGGGCCCTATCTATGATGCTCAAGTATATGCTGGGCCCCATATATAATTCTCCAGTGTATAATGCTCCCCATATATTGCTCCAAACATTAAAAAAATGAAATACCTCTCCTCACTGGGCACTGCTTTACTCTGGATTCCTCAGCTTCGCCATCTTCCAGCTCTCTGCACTTGGACTGTTCAGGCAGAGGGTGTACAGACGTGATGTCATCGCGCTCTCTGATCTTAATGTCACTGTCAGGAAACGCAGAAGACGTCACAGCGGTGGAGCAGGGAGAGGTAAGTATTGCAAGTGCTGGGGCCTGAGCAAGCATGGGGGGCCACTTGTGGGCGATGGCACTGGCACAGGGCCCCTCATAGTACGCCGGCGTCTCTGACGGCGAGTGGATCGCCCCACTGTCAGAGACACGGGCGTATTATGTGGGGCCCTGTGCCAGTGCCATCGCCCAAAAGTGGGCCCCCCCACCTGCTCAGGGCACCGGCACTTACCCGGGTGCGCCAGATGCTGACGCCGGCCCTGGAGGGTACAGCCCAGTCAAGGAGGTGAAGAAACTGGCATATGTTGAGGTGTAGGCTGGAAGTTCAGCAGCTGCAAATGAAGGAATTGGAGAAGACGGAGGAAGAGTATGACAAAGCGAGCCATTTTGCTGGCAACCTATGTGTCATCAGGGGAAGGTGGGACAAAATCCTTTGAAACCCATGCATGGTTCATTTTAATGAAGGTGAGATCACCAACATTTTGGGTCGACAGCCGGGTCCTTCTTTCTGTCAGGATTGATCCAGCAGCCTGAAGACTCTTTCTGATAGCACACTACCAGCAGGGCAAGCGAGCTCCTGTAAGGCATATTGTGCCAATTCAGGCCAGGTGTCCAGTTTACAGGCCCAGTAGTCAAAGGGGAATGAACTGTGAGGGAGAACATCGATAGGGGAGGAGAGGTAATTTTGAACCATAGTTGACAACTGCTGTCTCCTGTCTGTTGCAATTTATTCAGTATTACCAGTCGTGTGAGCGTTACTCGAGAAATCAGTACACAACATGGTCATGAAATCCCTGTCTCCAACGCCGCTTCGGCTGTGTGCACAATGAACATCTCTTCCATTTGGCCCAGTAAGGCTCGTGGTAGAACCTGCACCGCTCCTGTGTGCTGGGACTGCCTCTAACAAACGGTTTAACAGAGTTTCTTGTTTGTTCGCCAATATTAGCTCTAGGCTCTCTTGTGGCATGATGTTCTGTAATTTGCCTTTATAGCGTGGATCGAGGATTCTGGCCAACCAGTAGTCGTCATCCTTCATAATTTTGGCAATGCGGGGGTCCCTTTCTAGGATCCGCAAGACATAATCACACATGTGGGCCGATGTTCCAGGTGTCAATGATGCACTGACAGTGGTGGGTGGAGGAGCACTTTCTGCCAAATCCACATCCCTCCAGTCACGCACAAACCCTGTACCTGATCTTGGCAAGCAAACATTTTCTCTTGCCCCTGAGAAGCATCCTCCTCCCCAAAATAATAATCCTCCTCATCCTCCTCCGCCTCTTCCTCTTCTTCCTCACCTCGTCCAGGACAGCTCCCTGAGCAGACAATGCCTGACTGTCATCAAGGCTTCCCTCCTTATCCTCCTCTTCCTCCTCCGCTGCAGATGCCTGATTCTTAATGTGCGTCAAAGTTTGCATGAGCAGACGCATAAGTGGGATGCTCATGCTTATGATGGCGTCGTCTGCGCTTACCAGCCGTGTGCATTCCTCAAAACACTGAAGGACTTTACAGAGGTCTTTCAGCTTTGACCACTGCACACCCGACAACTCAATGTCTGCACTCAAACTGCCTGCCCGTGTATCCTCACACAAATGCATTATAGCTTGCCTCTGTTTCGCACAGCCTCTCAACCATGTGCATGGTGGAGTTCCACCTTGTTGCAACATCTATGATTAGGCGGTGCTTGGGGAGGTGGAGCGATCGCTGCAGCCTCTGCATACTACTGGAGTCTACGGGTGAGCGACGGATGTGCGAGCACAGTCTTCACACCTTATGGAGCAGGGCTGATAACTCCAGTAAATTATTTAGGAAGCACTGCACCACCAGGTTCAAGGTGTGAGCCAGGCAAGGTATGTGTCTGAGTTTTGCCAGGGCTATGGCCGCCACAAAATTACGGCCGTTATCACTGACTACCTTGCCTGGCTCAAGATGTAGACTGCCAAGTCATGACTCAGTTTCTCGCTGCAAGTAGTTGGCCAGTACCTATGCGGTGTGTCTGTTGTCGCCGAAAGACATCATCTTTAAAACAGTCTGCTGACGCTTAACACTAGCTGTTCGATAGTGGGACACCTCGTGTGCAACACTGGCAGCTGCGGATGGAATGCTCGTGTGACTGCGCTCTGTCGTCAAGCTTTCGCTTCTGGAGGAAGAGGAGGTGGGTCGAACGCCTACAGCCAACTGTTGCCTATACCGTGGGCTAGGCAGCACTGTCCCACCGTCGCTGTCCCATGTGGACCCTGCATCCACCACATTAACCCAGTGCGCAGTGATGGACCTGTAACGGCCTTGACCATGCCTACAGGCCCATGCATCTGTTGTGAGGTGCACCTTTCCACTCACTGATTGTTTGAGTGCATGGACAATGCGGTCTTTCACATGCAGGTGGAGGGCAGGGATGGCTTTTCTAGAAAAGAAGTGCCAACTGGGTAGGTCATAGCGTGGGACAGCGTAGGCCATGAGCTCTCGGAACACTGTCATGTTCATCTTGGACTGGGGAATTCAGGATTTCACTTGATAACCCAGGCATGGTATGTGAAAAGAGCTCCAGGGAGTAATCTGAAGTGTGGCCTGCCGCATCCTTCACTTGTGGTGGGGGTGAAGGACACAAGGAAAGGTGTTGTTCCTGACCAGGAGCCTGCACTGACGACTCAGTGCTTGCATTTTTTGAAACTTCAGAAGAGGAAGTGATAGAGCTGGAGGCTGTTTTAGCAATGTAAGACAAAACCTGTTCCTGATGCTCCGGCTTTAAAACCGGTGTACCTACTCCCAGAAAAGGGAGCTTTCCAGGCCTTCTGAAGCCAGACGATGATGCAGGTTCAACACCTCCTGCCTTAGGTGCTATTGTGCTTTAGGCACTACCAGCAGATGCACCACCACCACCATCAGTACCAGCTGGCCCCCCTGCCCACGTCCGCGGCCTCTTCCACCATACTTCCTCATGTTTGGGAAAATGTACGAAAAATACCAGCAGATATATGGTACTGTATCAGAAGACTACAGCTGTACAGTCATGACCAAAAGTTTTGAGAATGACACAAATATTATATTTTCACATGATCTGCTGCCCTCTGGTTTTTATGTGTTTTTGACAGATGTTTTTATCACAGACAGAAATATAATAATTGCAAACATATGAGTAACAAAAGCTTATATTGATAGTTAGAATGAGTTAATGCAGCAAGTCAATATTTCCAGTGTTTGACCCTTCTTCTTCAGGACCTCTGCAATTCTCCCTGGCATGCTCTCAATCAACTTCTGGACCAAATCCTGACTGATAGCAGTCCATTCTTGCACAATCAATGCTTTCATTTTGTCAGAATTTTTAGGTTTTTGTTTGTCCACCCGTCTCTTGATGATTGACCACAAGTTCTCAATGGGATTAAGATCTGGGGAGTTTCCAAGCCATGGACCCAAAATCTCTATGTTTTGTTCCCTGAGCCATTTAGTTATCACCTTTGCTTTATGGCAAGGTGCGCCATCATGCTGGAAAAGGCATTGTTGATCGCCAAAACTGCTCTTGGAGGGTTGGGAGAAGTTGCTCTTGGAGGACATTCTGGTACCATTCTTTATTCATGGCTGTGTTTTTAGGCAAGACTGTGAGAGAGTCGATTCCCTTGGCTGAGAAGCAACCCCACACATGAATGGTTTCAGGATGCTTAACAGTTGGCATGAGACAAGACTGGTGGTAGCGCTCACCTTGTCTTCTCCGAATGAGGCGTTTTCCTGATGTCCCAAACAATCGAAAAGGGGATTCATCAGAGAAAATAACTTTACCCCAGTCCTCAGCAGTCCACTGCCTGTACCTTTTGCAGAATATCAGTCTGTCCATGATGTTTTTTCTGGAGAGAAGTGGCTTCTTTGCTGCCCTCCTTGAGATCAGGCCTTGCTCCAAGAGTCTCCGCCTCACAGTGCGTGCAGATGCACTCACACCTGCCTGCTGCCATTCCTGAGCAAGCTCTGCACTGCTGGTAGCCCGATCCCGCAGCTGAAACACTTTTAAGAGACAGTCCTGGCGCTTGCTGGTCTTTCTTGGGCGCCCTGAAGCCTTTTTGGCAACAATGGAACCTCTCTCCTTGAAGTTCTTGATGATGCGATAGATTGTTGACTGAGGTGCAATCTTTCTATCTGCGATACTCTTCCCTGTTAGACAAAAAAACCTGACTGGCACTTCCAGACTAATGTGAACTAGGTGCAAGCCAAGGGAAGCTACCCCCATGTAAAACATACAAAAAAGGGACTCACCAGTATTGAGACCACCTTGACGATGGTTGGTGGGCTTTAAAATGTTTGGCCAAATGTTTATACTAAGCGTCTCAAATTTTTCCTTATATTCCAAAGCCATATTGCTATTCTAAATTTCATGTATTCCATATTGTCATGCTTTAGTATGATAGAGTGCAGCCTTTTTTTTTTGTATGTTTTACATTAGGGTAGCTTCCCTTGGCTTGCACCTAGTTCACATTAGTCTGGAAGTGCCAGTCAGGTTTTTTTGTCTATTGAATGTTAGCTTGCTGACCGAGCACTCCGCCCCCACCAGGTGGTGATTTTAATTACACCAGGTCCCTACTTTACCCATAAATGCGGGCATTGCTGACAGAGGTGCATATTCACCCAGAAATTCAGGTATCAGCCTAATAGAGGTTTGTTCACATTAGGTTAGGGACTCACCAGTATTGAGACCACCTTGACGATGGTTGGTGGGCTTTAAAATGTTTGGCCAAATGTTTATACTAAGCGTCTCAAATTTTTCCTTATATTCCAAAGCCATATTGCTATTCTAAATTTCATGTATTCCATATTGTCATGCTTTAGTATGATAGAGTGCAGCCTTTTTTTTTGTATGTTTTACATGGGGGTAGCTTCCCTTGGCTTGCACCTAGTTCACATTAGTCTGGAAGTGCCAGTCAGGTTTTTTTGTCTATTGAATGTTAGCTTGCTGACCGAGCACTCCGCCCCCACCAGGTGGTGATTTTAATTACACCAGGTCCCTACTTTACCCATAAATGCGGGCATTGCTGACAGAGGTGCATATTCACCCAGAAATTCAGATATCAGCCTAATAGAGGTATGTTCACATTAGGTTAGGGACTCACCAGTATTGAGACCACCTTGACGATGGTTGGTGGGCTTTAAAATGTTTGGCCAAATGTTTATACTAAGCGTCTCAAATTTTTCCTTATATTCCAAAGCCATATTGCTATTCTAAATTTCATGTATTCCATATTGTCATGCTTTAGTATGATAGAGTGCAGCTTTTTTTTTGTATGTTTTACATGGGGGTAGCTTCCCTTGGCTTGCACCTAGTTCACATTAGTCTGGAAGTGCCAGTCAGGTTTTTTTGTCTATTGAATGTTAGCTTGCTGACCGAGCATTTCGCCCCACCAGGTGGTGATTTTAATTACACCAGGTCCCTACTTTACCCATAAATGCGGGCATTGCTGACAGAGGTGCATATTCACGCAGAAATTCAGATATCAGCCTAATAGAGGTATGTTCACATTAGGTTAGGGACTCACCAGTATTGAGACCACCTTGACGATGGTTGGTGGGCTTTAAAATGTTTGGCCAAATGTTTATACTAAGCGTCTCAAATTTTTCCTTATATTCCAAAGCCATATTGCTATTCTAAATTTCATGTATTCCATATTGTCATGCTTTAGTATGATAGAGTGCAGCCTTTTTTTTTGTATATTTTTTTTTTTTGTATTTTTTTTTTTTGTATACTCTTCCCTGTTAGGCCATTTTTGTGCATTGCAATGATGACTGCATGTGTTTCTTTAGAGATAACGATGGTTAACAGAAGAGAAACAATGATGCCAAGCACCAGCCTCCTTTTAAAGTGTCCAGTGGTGTCATTCTTACTTAATCATGACAGATTGATCTCCAGCCATGTCCTCATCAACACCCACACCTGTGTTAATGGAGCAATCACTGAAAAGAGGTTAGCTGGTACTTTTAAGGCAGGGCTGCAATGATGTTGAAATGTGTTTTGGGGGATGAAGTTCATTTTCTAGCCAAATATTGACTTTGCAAGTAATTGCTGTTAAGCTGATCACTGCTTATAACATTCTGGAGTATATGCAAATTGCCATTAGAAAAAGTGAAGCAGTAGACTTTGTAAAAATTAATATATGTGTCATTCTCAAAACTTTTGGCCATGACTGTATACAGTGTAGTGGAAAATTTCAATCTCCGTATATATTTCTGGAGTCACACACAGATGCTCTCTCAGTATGGATTTGACCGTAATACAAAGAGCAGATATACCATACTGTATCAGAAGCGTACAGCTGTATACAGTGTAGGGGAAAATTTTAATCTCCGTATATATTTCCGGAGTCACACACAGATAGTCAGCATGTATTTGTCCGTGATACCAGCCGGTACACGGTAGTGTGTGAGGAGCGTACAGCTCTATACGATGTGGGAAAAAATGAACGCTCTGTAACTGTGCAGAAAAAAAGAATAAAAGTATTAGTGCTGTGTAAAAAGCAGTCTGCACAGCAGTGTACACACAGCAATACAGCTATCAGGCAGCCTAATAACCAGCGCTGCTGCACACAAGAAAATCCTCCCCTGTCACTGCACATTAACTGTACAGCACAATTGCTATCAGCACAAGCACAGAAGAACTTCTCTTTCCAGCCCTAACTCTCTCCCTACTGATAAACACCATCAGCAACCTCTACCTACTGTTAAGATCGGCAGAAGTAAAATGGCGTTCAGCGGTCAGGGCTTTTATAGGCACTATGACGCCCCCCAAAGCAAGCCAATCACAGCAATGCCCTTCTCTAAGATGGTGGTGGCCGCTGCCCATGTCATCTCGTTGCCCAAAGTGTATGTCTTTGCTCATTGGCTGAAAAAAGGCGCCTGAAAGCATTCTGGGAAATTCGACTTTGGCGCACGTTTTGCCAACCACATGGCCGACTGCACGCTATGGTCGGGTTTCGGCCAACGAAACCCGACTTTGGCGAAAGTCGGCGACTTTTGAATCTGACCGACCTGTTTCGCTCAACTCTAAAGAGATATTCACTGGGGCATGGAGGTAGGAGAATAAACCAAAGTAGAGAAAGAAGGAATTACCACACATACAAACAAAGCAACAGTCACAGATACCCCCTACAACTCTCATTCTCATATGAATACCTCTCCCTTCGTTAGCCATGCAGCATATGCTAGCACTGAAAAGCATTTGCCACAGAGCCCAGATTATAAAGGGGAAAGTGTTGGCTAACTGAGCTCAGCTGTGAGCACAGAGATTTAGAACATGGATAATTAACCCCTGCTCTCCCAGAAGGAATTAAAATCATTAAAATGAAGGAGAAATGCTTCTCAGTGCCGAAGTAGGATAAATCAGACGCTGCAGTCTTCTGGCTCCACACTGTCGCCGTAACCCTGTAACAGCAGCATTTTGATTGGCAAACTACTATGTTTATGATGCCACAATGCTTCTCTATTTAAAAGCATGATATTTTGCAATGACATAGGGATCCCACATTTTGACAGGCCTGTTGTGAAAGTTTTGGGATCTCACTGTCAGGAACACCGCACTATGCGTGCTCACTGAGCCAGTGCGTGTGTCCTGAGTAAACAAACTGTGCCCAAAGATACTTGTGGAGTGGAGCAGCAGCAGGGAAGATGTGTGCTTCAGACAAACAGGACATGAAGCACATGACTGCTGGGGGGCATGGCCTAAGCTCCAGAAAGCTAGGAGGTGAAGGAAAACTCCTGGAAGGTTAACTAGGGGACAAAGTTATCAAGGGGTATAGACAGAACGGATAACCAGGACATAGCCAAGGGGTCATAGATGTAGAGGGCGACGAAGTACAAGAGGAGCAGGCAGAGCGTAATCAGAAAATAGCCGAGGGGTCGGACACAGAGAGAGCGGCGAAGTACAAGAGGAGCAGGCAGAGTGCAGTCAGAACATAGCTAAGGGGTCATGCACGTAGAGGGCAGCAGAGTACTAAAGGGACAGGCAAAATTCGAAGCAGGGAAACAGCCAAATCAGAACCAGACAGACAAAACGTAGCACAGGCACAAAGCACTGGCATAAGCACAACAGAGTCAAACACACTAGGCCAAGTGTCAGGGTATAAGCGACAGAGGATGGCCCCACAATGAGGCTATAAAAAGCCTTCCAGAATCCCAGAGTGAGGCCATCCCAGTTAACCCTAAAACCACCTAATCCCAGAAACTCAGCAGACCATGACACTCACTCATCATACCAGGTTCTCACAATTTGGAAGTTGGATCCCAACTTTTATTAAAAAATAGCGTTCTTTATAGGCAAGTGAAACACAGAAATGTTTATTTCTTTTACTTAGACATATGTAGAAAAGTGTTTCATGTGTGGCTGCCTAGTATTTTTGTAAATATTTCAAGCAGCTCCACTGAGGTGATAGGAGCCTTAAAAAATAATTTGAAATCACATCTATTTTAAATGGCAATAATGCATCTCTACTTATTGCTATCTTTCATATAGTACCAATCTTTATCTTTACTATCTTTCATGTAATTCTAATCTGTGCTAACATTTACAGTATTATTCAGACAATAAGATGCAGTTTTTCCCCAAAATTTTTTGGGGAAAAGGGGTTTGCGTCTTATAGTCGGAATATACTGACAAGTAGTGTGGTGGCAGCAGGAGTCGGGCAATTTTGGGCGGTCCGAATCTGCAGAGCGATGATCACACTCCCTTCCCAAGCTGGTGTGGCAGTATTCAGCGGTGTGCAGTCGTGCAGGGGCTTCGCTGACATTTTCTGAAAGCCTGGAGCCCCCACACTTCCATTGCTGTGATGCGGTGGCCTCAGGGAAAATGGTTGCCGGAAGCAGCGCATGCACAGGTTAAGATCTCGGCAACGAGATCTAGGTGCTCGAGATCTCAATCTGCACATGAGGCGACCCGGTGGCCATTTTCCCGGAGGCCACTGCATCACAGCAATGGATTACAAGGGCTTCGGGCTTTCAGAATATGTCGATGGAGCGCCCGCACCACAAGCACCGCAGAACCTGCCGCACCAGTCTGGGACGGAAGTTATATAATTGCTGGACCACGGAACACCCCCTGTGACCACACTCCACCAGCGCTACTGATTTCCCCCGGTAAGTTGAATTCGGACTGTAAGACAGACCCCATTTGACACATTAATTTTTTTTCCCTATTTTCCTTCTGAAAATTTTGGGTGCGTCTTATGGTCTGGTGCATCTTATAGTACGAAAAATACGGTATATAATTATTTTTGCTTTTTGATGTCAATGGAGGAGGAACCATCTAAAATAAAACAAAGAGTTTTAGTATTTAAGCAAATTCAGACAAGAATATTTCTTATGTCTCTGCTGTCTGTTTGAAAATTACAGCACATGGACCCATAATGTTTAATAAAGCTATTTACATTTCTTTTATTGTTTGCAGATATGTGTGTGTATGTTACTTTCAAATGTTCAACTCACGTCATGCCCTATGGTGATCCGTTTTACCGTTCAGAATTGGTCTTTCATTTTATTGGATTCTGTTAAAGGAAGTGATGTCAAAGAAGAGCACTTTTTTGGCAACAATTCTTGGACATTTTGTAAAATCTGAGGAACTAGAATGAAAGAAATAACAGCCCTGGTATGTCACTTATTTACTAAGTCTAAAAAATTGCTCCAAGTGTCACTTTACATGCATATTTTAACAGGCTTTAAATGGTATAAAAAATTCTGAAATTCTATTTTCTATTGACTGTTATTATCTTTCGATGTATGAAAACAGAAATCTGTTATTCTTGGCTTGAATGCATTAATTGCCATAAAACAAAGTACAGAAGGCCACATTTATTTCTAATTACATAAAGAGTTCCCATATCAAGGCCTATATTGCTTGACACATAATATTGTAAGAAAAACCTTTCCATCAGTGGAGTGGTTAAAACAAAGCAACATCTTGAATGTATGGTGATGTGTGTTTTACGTGTCCCTGTTAGTGTGCACAATTTACAGCATTGGCTGTGATGTATGAGCTGGATGCTGATCAGTTACTCACTGCAGGCGCCAGCAATCAATGAGTTGTGTGTATCTGTAAATACCATTACACAGTACTCTGCTCTGATCCATTACATCCTATTGCACCTGCTACTGCTTCGATCCCTGTCTTTATCTCACTTCTAAAATGTCCTAATTCTAAACCCTTTTGCTATACATAGGTTGAAAATATAAACTAATAAAGCTAAAGCCTCCTTCATGCATGCACACATGCATGTACACAAAAGCACACTTTTTTGTGGCTTTTTTTTGCTGCTAATAAAATTGCCATGAACTTCAATGCGTTTGTGGTGCTAATTGGGGTTACACACTTTTGACATAATTTTTTATTTCAAAACTTTTCTTTTGACTTTTAAAAAAATTGCTAAAAAAAAACCTCAATTGGGTTGATTAAATGCCATTTTTTTGGCATAAAACTGCTTGAAATAGCAATAATTTATTTTACTCACTTATATAGCAACATTAACTCCACAGCGCTTTACAGACATTATCGGAACTATCCTCACTGAGACTCAAAATCTAAATTCCCTATCAGTATGTCTTTGGACTGCGGGAGGAAACTGGAGAAAACCTATGCAGACACGGTGAAAACATACAAAGTCCATGAAGATGTTGTCTTTGGTGGAATTTGTACCAGGACCAAGCTCTACAGTATCAACCACTGAGCCACCGTGGTGCTATTGTGTGACTTTGGTATTTTTACACCACTAGCTAGATCCACCATATTTTCTAAAAATGGCAGCAACATAAAGTTTGCAAGTTGTCATTTTTAGACTATGTTCAAACACGTGTATAAAAAATCAATTAGAGTTTCAGCCAGAAAAAGTGGGGCGATTTTTTTTCTTGCTTGTCATACGTGTGCAGTTCATACACAATGCGTTTTTTACTCAGCAGATATTAATCATTTACAAGAATAATAGTAATAATCCTTATTTATATAGCGCTAACATAAACCGCAGCACATTACGGTTTAACATTTCATACATAAGTCATAAGTAACAACGATAATAATAATATAATAATTAACCCCTTAACCCCCAAGGGTGGTTTGCACGTTAATGACCGGGCCAATTTTTACAATTCTGACCACTGTCTCTTTATGAGGTTATAACTCTGGAACGCTTCAACGGATCTTCGTGAATCTGAGAATGTTTTCTCGTGACATATAGTACTTCACGATATTGGTAAAATTTCTTCAATATATCTTGCGTTTATTTTTGAAAAAAACCCAAATATGGCAAAATTTTGAAAATTGTGCAATTTTCAAACTTTGAATTTTTATTCCCTTAAAACACAGAAATATGTTACACAAAATAGTTACTAAATAACATTTCCCACATGTCTATTTTACATCAGCACAATTTTGGAACCACAATTTTTTTTTGTTAGGAAATTATAAGGGTTAAAAGTTGACCAGCAATTTCTCATTTTTACAACAAAATTTACAAAGCCATTTTTTTTTAAGGACCACCTCACATTTGAAGTCACTTTGAGGGGTCTATATGACAGGAAATACCCAAAAGTGACACCATTCTAAAAACTGCACCCCTCAAGGTACTCAAAACCACATTCAAGAAGTTTATTAACCCTTCAGAAAAAATTAATATTTAACTTTTTAGTCACAAAAATGATCGTTTACAAGTTTTTTTTTATTTTCACAAGGGTAAAAGGAGAAAATGGACAGATAAAGTTGTGCAATTTCTCCTGAGTACGCCAATATCCATATGTGGGGGAAAACCACTGTCTGGGTGCACGGCAGAGCTCGTAAGGGAAGGAGCGCCGTTTGACTTTTTCAAACCAAAATTGGCTGGAATTGAGATTGGACGCCATGTCGTATTTGGAGAGCCCCTGAACAGTGGAAACCCCCCCACAAGTAACACCATTTTGGAAACTAGACCCCCTACGGAACTTATATAGATCTGTTGTGAGCACTTTGAACCCCCAAGTGTTTCACAAAAGTTTATAATGCCTGTGTTAGGGGTCGAGTTCCCGCTTCTGCACAAGGGGAATCTCGAGACATTCCGGCTGCAGTCTCCTATTCGTCTCCGGCCGCAGTGGACTCTGCTCAGCTTAGACGTCGGTCCCAGCATCTCGCCCAGTCTAACAGTGTGCAGAGGATTACTGCTGCCTCTCCAGACTCTGCTATTGTGGCCAGTACTGGTTAGCGGCGAGCAGACGTCTTTAGGACAAAGTCCTTGTTTTCCCCTTCTGAGCATGCCCAGGGTGAGATCTCTCATTGGAGATCAGGAGTCACAAGCTCAGGTATTGCAGCAGCTCCTATTGGTCCGCCAGGAAGGTCCTGTAACTACTGGTGTTCTGAAACAGTTTCATTCGTCCTTGTTTCTGACAGGTCCTGTAGCTGTTACTATAAAAGGGTGGCATGGCTGGGCCGCCATGCGCTAGTATCAATTGCATTATGTGCTTTGCGCCAGTGTGATCATGCACGCATGTGGTTAGGGCTCGGCTGAAATAAGCCCCTTTTCCAGTAGCCAGGTAGGGTTTTTTTGTGTACATAGCATTGCTCTTTAAGCAATGGCTATCTGTTTTTTTGTGTGTTTTTTGCAATGTGTGTCAAGTTATATCTGTAGGTTGTTTTTTGTATTTTTTTCCCCTTTTTTTGGCTTCTTTGGACAAGTGTTTTTTTGAGCTTTTTGTTTTGTGTTTAGTATGGGTGTTAGAATTATATCTCAGAATGTGAGGGTTTTTAAAAATAAGTTGTGGCGTGCGGCCATTTTTGAGTTTTTTGCAGCGCAAAATGCGGAAATTTTTTGTTTACAGGAGTGTGGGATTGTGGATGGTGTGAAGGGCAGTGAATGGCCTCATGGTGCGTCTGTGTGGTCAGGGAGTGCATGCAATAGAAATGACGGTGTTGGTTTTTTGGTGAAGGGGCGTAATGTGAGTTTGTGTGACTATATGGTGATTGAGGTTGGGAGATGTGTGTTAGCAAATTTTGAGTTTAGAAATATTCGTTTTTGTGTTATTAATGTATATGCTCCTGTGGAAAAACAGGAGCGTAAAGTTTTATTTGAAAAAATTAAGTTTTTTATTCCAGGTAGAGTGCCTGTTGTGATTGTGGGTGATATGAATGTTGATGTGGGAAAGGTGAATGTGTGGATGTGTCAAGGAAAGAGTTAATGGACATGTTGAGTGATTTTGGTTTGAGGGATTTGCAGAGGGAGTGTAAAGTAACTCCATTGTTAAATACGTTTTTTTCTGAGAGTGGGAGGGTGACGTCTAGACTGGACTATTGTTTTGTTTCAAAAAATCTGATTGCTGTTAGTTATGCACAGGAGAGTGTGCCGTTTTCAGATCATGTGTGTATGAAGTGTGAAGTGGATGTGCATACTGAGGAGGTAACTGGGAAAGGTATATGGAAGCTGAATGTGAGTTTACTGGAGGGGGTGGAGGTGAGAGAGGAGTATGAGAGACATTATAAGGAGTGGTGTGAGAGCAGAAGTGAATTCAGTAATGTGTGTGAATGGTGGGATTGGGTTAAATGGAAAACCAAGGTTTTTTTAAAAAAACTTGGTTACAAGTGTGCAACTGCTAAGAGAGAAAGGTTTGCTGGGTTGAATGCAAGATTGAGTGTGTTATATAAGCTAAGAGAGGGAGGGATGGATGTGAGTGAAGATTTGTTGAGAGTGAAAAAAGAAGTGAACGAGTTTTTGAGAGAGAGAGGGAGGAGTATTGTGTATAGGGCTAAAATAGAGAACTTGGAAAAGAATGAGAAGTGTTCGCGGTTTTTTTTCAGGAAAGTTTTTGGAAAAAGACAGAGCATGAGTGTTCTGAATGGAGTGGATGGAAAGGAAGTGAGTGGTGCGGACTTATGTGAGGAAGTGGCAAAGTTTTATGATGATTTGTATGCAGTGAAATGGAGGGATGAAGGTTTGGAGAGTGATGTGCTGAGGGTTTTGGAAAATAAATTGAATGGGACAGAAAGGGAGAGTTTGATGGGTGAGGTGACGAGTGAAGAAATATGGAAGGTGGTGTGTAGCATGGCGCTGAATAAAACGCCGGGGGAGGATGGTCTCCCGGTGGAATTTTATCGTGTGATGTGGGATGTGATTGGGAAGGATTTTGTGGATGTATGTAAGTATATGTGGGCGAATGCAGAGGTGGCGAATGTTATGCGTGCAGGAGTGGTTGTGGTGTTGCCAAAAAAAGGGGATTTTAAAAATCTAAAAAACTGGAGGCCGATCACGTTGCTTAATTGTGATTATAAGATCTATGCGAAGCTTCTGGCAAATAGGATGCGTGATATGGTTGGGAGTGTGGTGGGTGAGGAGCAGTGTTGTGCGGTGCCTGGAAGGCGGTTACATGAGGGTGTGTGTATGCTGAGAGATTGTTTGTGGGACTGTATGAACCGTAAGAAGGGGGTGTATGTGTTGAGTTTGTATTTTGAGAAGGCGTATGATAGGTTGGCGCATGGGTATCTGTTTAGAGTGTTGGTAAAGATGGGTTTTCCGGCTGAGTTTGCTGAGAGAGTGAGAAGTTTGTATAAAAATATTTATAGTTGTGTTTTGTTGAATGGGAATGTAGGGAGGAGAGTGAATGTGTTTTCCGGTGTACGGCAGGGGTGCCCATTGTCCCCTGTCGTGTTCATTTGCGCGATTGAGCCATTGTTGTGTATGTTGAGGAAAGATAAGGTGATTGGGGGTGTGCAAAGTGCCGGGGGTGGGGGTGAGGGAGTGGAAGGTGAATGGCTACATGGATGATGTGTGTGTATTGTGTGATTCAGAGTGTTCGGTGCGTCGTGTGAAGTTGTTGGTATCCGTTTTTTGTGGAGCGTCTGCGTTTAAAGTGAATTGGGAGAAGACTGAATGTAAGATTTTTGGTGGGAGGACTCTGAGCAATGATATTGGGGTGAATGTGGTGAGTGGACCGATAAAGGTGCTGGGTGTGAAATTTTCAGAGAAGTTGGATGGAGAGGAAAGTTGGGTGGATGTGAGAGAGAGAGTGGAGCGCAAGTTAAATTTTTGGAAGATGAGAGATCTGACGTTTTTTGGTAAAATTTTATTAAGAGTGTGGTGTTACCAATTTTTTTGCATGTTGCAGTGGTTTTTCCACCAGGTTATATGTGTGTTAGAAGATTAAATAGGGTTTTGTTTGTATTTTTTTGGCGTTCAAGTATGGAGTGTGCAAGGAGAGAGGTTGTGATGAAGAGAATGGATAAGGGGGGGCTGGGATTCCCCAATTTCAATGTATTTTTTGGAGTGAATATTATGGTGTTTGTATTGGGTGTGATTAGGATGGATGGGAAGTGTGCATATATGTGCAGGTATTTGTTTGGAAGTTTTCTGTTCCGTTTGAAGTGGCGGGAAAGGGATCTAAGGTGCCCAGAGGCTTTTGAGGTGCCTGTGTGGTATGTGTGGGTTTACAAATTTTTGGTGAAGTATGAACTGTGTGATGTGGATGTGAGGTTGTTAGAGAAGAAGAAAGCGGTATATAGGATGATTGAGTGTAGAGAGATGGAATGTGGTATCTATATGGTGAGAGGAAGTGATGTGCAGAAGGTATGGAAGAAGGTACGTATGGATGGTGTGACAAATAGACAGAGCGAGATTGTGTGGCAGTCATTGCATGAGGTGTTACCGGTGAGAGAGTTCCAGAGAAACCGGGGTTTAGTGAAGAGTGAGATGTGTCCGAGGAGGGGATGTGGTGGGAGAGAGAGTGTGGTGCATTTGTTTTGGAATTGTCAGTATGCTAGAAATGTGATTTCAGGTTTGGGCCCGTTGTGTAAGGAGTTGTGTGATGTGAATTTTTTAACATTTGAGTTATTTATGTTTGGGTTGGGTATATGTGGAGAAAAGGAGAGAGTGTTGTGGTTGATGCTTGCATGTATGAAAGAGGTGTTGTGGGATGTGAGGAACGTGTATGTGTTTAAGAGGAAGGAGATTGAGGTTAAAAATTGTTTAAAAATTGTTTTGGGAAAATTGTATTTTTGCTTTGTGTGTGATAAGAGAAAGAGGGGGAGGAGGACGCAGAGGGAATTTGGAAATTTAAAAAGTGGAAACACCTTGTTAATGTGTCTTAGTTTTGTGTTTTTTTTTTTGTGCTTGTAAATAAAGTTGGTTTTCCGATGATGATGGGAACAGCTGCTGCATTATGTAAGTGTACACGCTGTTTGGGAGTCGAGTTCCTTATAGTTTTGGTTTTCTGACTGTGGAACTTCCCATCTGAGAAAAAAAAAAAAAAAAGTCATGCGTGTGTGTGGTTAGGGCCCGGCTGAAATAAGCCCCTAGAGTACGGCTTCTCCGGTGAGGAGATTGCTTGATTGCGTTGCTGTCTGCGTGATCACGGACTGCTATCCGCACAGCAGTTATCTGTGTTTCCCTGTGGTGTTAACAGGACACAGTCTTTTTCTCAGCGGCTCTGGGTTCACTTTATAACACAGGTTCAGCACCCTAGCGTTTTATTTTGCGGCTCACTGAAGCTAAGTGAGTTCGCACCTATCGCCATATAGAGCTGTGGCATTCCTTTAGCGGCTCTGGGGATTAACAGAGTTCTCATTTACTGCCACAGCGCGCTACAGCGTTTATTTTAGCGACTCTGCGGGATAACAGAGTTTGCTACTTTTGCCATCTTACTAGTAGCTGGCTTCGCCTGCACGGTGGACCCCGGGCTGCGAACGCACCTCTCTAATTTATCTATTAGGTGCGTTCCGCAGACCCTAACAGTCTGCGTGTGAAAAAAAAACAATTTTCCACAAAAATGATTTTTTAGTACCAAATTTTTGATTTTGCCCAAGGAAATTGGACCCCAAAAGTTGTTGTCCAATTTGTCCTGAGTACGCTGATACCAAATATGTGTGGGGGGGAATCTGGGCACACGGCAGGGCTTGGAAAGGAAGTAATAACGTTTTTGAATTCAGATGTTGATGGGGGTCATGCTCTGTTTGCAGTGCCCCAGATGTGCCTAAACAGTGGAAACCCCCCACAAGTGACCCCATTTTGGAAACTAGACCCCCTAAAGAACTTATCTAGATCTGTGGTGAGCACTTCGAACCCCCAAGTGATTTACACAAGTTTATAATGCCCGGGCATGAAAATAAAAAATCCTATTTTTTTTCCCACAAAAATTATCTCTTAGTCACCAATTTTTTATTTTCCCAAGGGTAACAGGAGAAATTGGACCACAAAAGTTGTTGTCCAATTTGTCCTGAGTACACTGATACCCCATATGTGGGGGGGAACCACTGTTTGGGCGCACGGCAGAACTCGGAATGGAAGGAGCACCATTTGACTTTTTCCAACCAAAATTGGCTGGAATTGAGATTGGACGCCATGTTGAATTTGGAGAGTCCCTGATGTGCCTAAACAGTGGAAACCCAATTTTTGTCCAATTTGTCCTGAATATGCTGATACCTAATATGTGGGAGAAAACTACTGTATGGGCACACGTCGGGGCTTGGAAGGGAAGTAGTGACGTTTTGGATTGCAGACTTTGATGGAATGGTCTGCGGGCGTCATGTCGCATTTGGAGAGCCCGTGATGTGCCTAAACAGTGGAAACCCCCCACAAGTGACTCAATTTTGGAAAATAGACCCCCTAAGGAACCTAACTAGATCTGTGGTGAGCTATTTGAGCCCCCAAGTGCTTCACACAAGTTTATAACGTAGAGCCGTAAAATTAAAAAATCATATTTTTTCCACAAAAATGATCTTTTCATCCCAATTTTTAATTTACCAAGGGTAACAAAACCACAAAAGTTATTGTGCAATTTGTCCTGAGTACGCTGATACCCCATATGGGGGGGGTAAACCACTGTTTGAATGCATGGCAGACCTCGGAAGGGAAGGAGCGCCGTTTGACTTTTTCAACGCAGAATTGGCTGGATGCCATGTCGTGTTTGGAGAGCTCCTGATGTGCCTAAACAGTGGAAACTCCCCACAAATGACAGCATTTTGGAAACTAGACCCCTCAAAGAACTTATCTAGATGTGTGGTGAGAACCTTGAACCCCCAGGTGTTTCACTAAAGTTTATAACGCCCGAGCGTGAAAACAAAAAAATCATATTTTTTCCACAAACATTATCTTTTAGTTCCCAACTTTTTATTTTCCCAAATGTAACAGGAGAAATTGGACCCCAACAGTTGTTGTACAATTTGTCCTGAGTATGCTAATACCCCATATGTGGGAGAAAACTACTGTATGGGCACACGTCGGGGCTCGGAAGGGAAGTAGTGATGTTTTGGATTGCAGACTTTGATGGAATGGTATGCGGGCGTCATGTCGCATTTGGAAAGCCACTGATGTACCTAAACAGTGGAAACCCCCACAAGTGACCACATTTTGGAAAATAGACCCCCAAGGAACTTATCTAGATGTGTGGTGAGCACTTTGAACCCCGAAGTGCTTCACAGAAGTTTATAACGTACAGCCATAAAAATAAAAAATCTATTTTTTTTTTACAAAAATGATATTTTCGCCCCCAATATTTTATTTTCACAAGGGTAACAGGAGAAATTGGCCCCCAAAAGTTGTTGTCCAATTTGTCCTGAGAATGCTGATACCTAATATGTGGGAGAAAACTACTGTATGGGCACACGTCGGGGCTTGGAAGGGAAGTAGTGACGTTTTGGATTGCAGACTTTGATGGAGTGGTCTGCGGGCGTCATGTCGCATTTGGAGAGCCCGTGATGTGCCTAAACAGTGGAAACCCCCCACAAGTGACCACATTTTGGAAAATAGACCCCACAAGGAACTTATCTAGATGCGTGGTGAGCGCTATGATGCCCCTAGTGCTTCACACAAGTTTATAACGTACAGCCGTTAAAATAAAAAAATCATTTTTTTTTTACAAAAATGATATTTTCATCCCCAATTTTTTATTTTCCCAAGGGTAACAGAAGAAATTTGGCCCCAAGAGTTATTGTGCAATTTGTCCTGAGTACGCTGATACCCCATATGTGGGGGTAAACTACTGTTTGGGCGCATGGCAGAGCTCAGAAGGGAAGGAGCACCGTTTGACTTTTTCAACGCAGAATTGGCTGGAATTGAGATCCGACGCCATGTCGCGTTTGGAGAGCCCCTGATGTGCCTAAACAGCGGAAACCCCCCAATTTTAACTCCAAAACTAACCCCAACACACCCCTAACCCTAATCCTATCCCTAACCCTAATCCTAACTTTAGGCGCAACCCTAACCCTAACTTTAGCCGCAACCCTAACCCTAATTGGAAAATGAAAATAAATACATTTTTTTAATTTTAATATTTTTCCCTAACTAAGGGGGTGATAAAGGGGGGGTTTGATTTACTACTTATAGCGGGTTTTTATGGCCGGTTTTTATGATTGGCAGCTGTCACGCTAAAAGACAGTTTTTATTGTAAAAAATAGTTTTTGCATCACCACATTTAGAGAGCTATAATTTTTGCATATTTTAGCCCACAGAATAATGTGAGGTCTTATTTTTTGCAGTACGAGTTGACGCTTTTATTGGTACCATTTTTGAGCACGTGACATTTTTTGATCGCTTTTTATTTCGATTTTCAGCAATTCATAAATTTCTTTTGGGGGGGCGTTTATTACCGTTCCGCGTGTGGTAAAATTGATAAAGCAGTTTTATTCTTTGGGTCAGTACGATTACGGCAATTCCTCATTTATATCATTTTTTTATATTTTGGCGCTTTTATACAATAAAAACAATTTTATATAAAAAATAATTATTTTTGCATTGCTTTATTCTGCGACCTATAACTTTTTATTTTTTTGCTGATGATGCTGTATAGTGGCTCGATTTTTGCGGGACAAGATGTTTTCAGCGGTACCATGTTTATTTATATCGGTCTTTTTGATTGCGTGTTATTCCACTTTTTGTTCGGCGGTATGATGATAAAGCATTGATTTTTTTGCTTTGCTTTTTTTTTTTATTTTATGGGGTTCACGAAAGGGGTTAACTAGTGGGACAGTTCTATATGGCGGGTCTTTACTGATGCGGCGATACCAAATATTTGTACTTTTATTGTTTCGTTTTTTTATTTAAAGGAATAAATGAATTTATTGGGGGAATATTTTTTTTTTGGGAATTTTTTTTTTACACTTTTTATTTTTTTAACTTTTATACTTTGTCCCAGGGTGGGACATCACTGTGTAGGGTCAGATCGCTGGACTGACAGTGTGTACAGCACTCTGTCACACCAGCGATCGCTCTGGCACTGCTGCAGGCTTCCTCAGCGCCTGCTCTCAGCAGGCACTGAGGAAGCCGCCTCCCTGCAGGACCCGGTGGCCATCTTGGATCCGGGGTCCTGCAGTGAGGAGAGTCCCTCAGAACAGCGTGACACATCGTGCTGTTCTGAGGGTCTCAGGAGAGCGCGCAGGGAGGATGCTTCCCTGCGCCCCCAGTACACCGCGAACATGTTTGATTGCGGTGTGCCAGGGGTTAATGTGCCGGTTGTCAGCTGTGATAATCAGCTGACACCCAGCGGCGATCAGCTGTGCTCCCCAAGGGAGCGCAGCTGATCGCCTTGGACGTACTATCCCGTCCCTGGGAATTAAGTCCCAGGGCACATGGACGGGATAGTAATTCCAATGACAGAAAGGGGTTAAACTAAAATAAGACGACACTGCTGGTGAGAGCTTACAATCTACAATGAGGTGGGTGGAGACATAGTACAGGGTCTTATTTACAATGATGGTCCGGCCATCTTGAGGGAGTGGTAGATAGATAAAGCCTGCTGATGAGTTGGTCACCAGTCATTTTTTGTATTGCTGTTGGGTGAGGTGGAGTTTGATGGAGGGTTATTCTCAGATAGTGAATGGGTTATACATAGTGATGGGCGAGCACTAAAATGCTCGGGTGCTCGTTGCTCGGGTCGAGCAATTTGTATTACTCGGGTACTCGGACAGAACAACAAGCCCAATGTAAATCTATGGGAGACCCGAGCATTTTTACAACGATCCACCCGGGGGTCTTTTTAACCCCTTCACCCCCAAGGGTGGTTTGCACGTTAATGACCGGGCCAATTTTTACAATTCTGACCACTGTCTCTTTATGAGGTTATAACTCTGGAACGCTTCAACGGATCTTCGCGATTCTGAGATTGTTTTCTCGTGACATATTGTACTTCACGTTAGAAGTAAAATTTCTTCGATATAACTTGCGTTTATTTTTGAAAAAAACGCAAATATGGCGAAAATTTTTAAAATTTTGCAATTTTCAAACTTTGAATTTTTATTCCCTTAAAACAGAGAAATATATCACACAAAATAGTTAATAAATAACATTTCCCACATGTCTACTTTACATCAGCACAATTTTGGAACCAAAATTTTTTTTTGTTAGGAAGTTATAAGGGTTAAAAGTTGACCAGCGATTTCTCATTTTTACAACAAAATTTACAAAGCCATTTTTTTTAGGGACCACCTCTCATTTGAAGTCACTTTGAGGGGTCTATATGGCAGAAAATACCCAAAAGTGACACCATTCTAAAAACTGCACCCCTCAAGGTACTCAAAACCACATTCAAGAAGATTATTAACCCTTCAGGTGCTTCACAGGAACTAAAGCAACGTGGAAGGAAAAAATGAATATTTAACTTTTTAGCCACAAAAATGATCTTTTACAAACTTTTTTTTTTATTTTCACAAGGGTAAAAGGAGAAAATGGACAGATAAGGTTGTTATGCAATTTCTCCTGAGTACGCCAATACCCAATATGTGGGGGAAAACCACTGTTTGGGCACACGGCAGAGCTCGTAAGGGAAGGAGCGCCGTTTGACTTTTTCAAACTAAAATTGGCGGGAATTGAGATTGGACGCCATGTTGTGTTTGGAGAGCCCCTGATGCGCCTAAACAGTGGAAACCCCCACAAGTGACACCATTTTGGAAACTAGACCCCCTAAGGTACTTATCTAGATCTGTTGTGAGCACTTTGAACCCCCAAGTGTTTCACAAAAGCTTATAATGCCTGGGTGTGAAAAAAAAAAAAACAATTTTCCACAAAAATGATTTTTTAGTCCCAAATTTTTGAATTTTCCCAAGGAAATTGGACCCCAAAAGTTGTTGTCCAACTTGTCCTGAGTACGCTTATACCCCATATGTGGGGGGGGGAACTGTTTGGGTGCACGGCAGGGCTTGGAAAGGAAGTAGTAACGTTTTGGAATGCAGACGTTGATGGGGGTCATGTTCCGTTTGCAGTGCCCAGATGAGCCTAAACAGTGGAAACCCCCACAAGTGACCCCATTTTGGAAACTAGACCCCCTAAGGAACTTATCTAGATCTTTGGTGAGCACTTTGAACCCCAAGTGCTTCACACAAGTTTATAATGCCCGGGCATGAAAATAAAAATCCTATTTTTTTCCCACAAAAATTATCTTTTAGTCACTAATTTTTTATTTTCCCAAGGGTAACAGGAGAAATTGGACCACATAAGTTGTTGTCCAATTTGTCCTGAGTACGCTGATACCCCATATGTGGGGGGGAACCACTGTTTGGGTGCACGGCAGAGCTCGGAATTGAAGGAGCACCATTTGACTTTTTCCAACCAAAATTGGCTGGAATTGAGATTGGATGCCATGTTGCATTTGGAGAGCCCCTGATGTGCCTAAACAGTGGAAACCCCCCACAAATGACCCCATTTGGGAAACTAGACCCCCTAAGGAACTTTTCTAGATCTTTGGTGAGCAATTTGAACCCCCAAGTGCTTCACACAAGTTTATAACGTAGAGCCGTAAAATTTAAAAATCATATTTTTTCCACAAAAATGATCTTTTCACGCCAATTTTTATTTTTCCAAGGGTAACAAGACTCCAAAAGTTATTCTGCAATTTGTCCTGAGTGCGCTGATACCCCATATGTGGGGGTAAACCACTGTTTGGGTGCATGGCAGAGTTTGGAAGGGAAGGAGCGCCGTCTGACTTTTTCAACGCAGAATTGGCTGGACGCCATGGTGTGTTTGGAGAGCTCCTGATCTGCCTAAACAGTGGAAACCCCCATGAATGACACCATTTTGGAAACTAGACCCCTCAAGGAACTTATCTAGATGTGTGGTGAGAACTTTTAACCCCCAGGTGTTTCACTAAAGTTTATAACGTACAGCCGTAAAATAAAAAATCTTTTTTTTTTTCACAAAAATGATTTTTTCGCCCCCAATATTTTATTTTCACAAGGGTAACAGAAGAAATTGGAACCCAAAAGTTGTTGTCCAATTTGTCCTGAGTACGCTGATACCCAATATGTGGGAGAAAACTACTGTATGGGCGCACGTCAGGGCTCGGAAGGGAAGTAGTGACGTTTTGGATTGCAGACTTTGATGGAATGGTCTGGGGGCGTCATGTCGCATTTGGAGAGCCCCTGATGCACCTATACAGTGGAAACCCCCACAAGTGACCCCATTTTGGCAAATAGACCCCACAAGGAACTTATCTAGATGTGTGGTGAGCACTTTGAACCCCGAAGTGCTTCACAGAAGTTTATAACGTACAGCCGTAAAAATAAAAAATCTTTTTTTTTTTACAAAAATGATTTTTTCGCCCCCAATATTTTATTTTTCACAAGGGTAACAGGAGAAATTGGTCCCCAAAAGTTGTTGTCCAATTTGTCCTGAGTACGCTGATACCCAATATGTGGGAGAAAACTACTGTATGGGCGCACGTCAGGGCTCGGAAGGGAAGTAGTGACGTTTTGGATTGCAGACTTTGATGGAATGGTCTGGGGGCGTCATGTCGCATTTGGAGAGCCCCTGATGCACCTATACAGTGGAAACCCCCACAAGTGACCCCATTTTGGCAAATAGACCCCACAAGGAACTTATCTAGATGTGTGGTGAGCACTTTGAACCCCGAAGTGCTTCACAGAAGTTTATAACGTACAGCCGTAAAAATAAAAAATCTTTTTTTTTTTGCAAAAATGATTTTTTTGCCCCAATATTTTATTTTTACAAGGGTAACAGGAGAAATTGGACCCCAAAAGTTGTTGTCCAATTTGTCCTGAGTACGCTGATATCCAATATGTGGGAGAAAACTACTGTATGGGTACACGTTGGGGCTCGGAAGGGAAGTAGTGACGTTTTGGATTGCAGACTTTGATGGAATGGTCTGGGGGCGTCATGTCGCATTTGGAGAGCCCCTGATGCGCCTAAACAGTGGAAATCCCCAACAAGTGACCCCATTTTGGAAAATAGACCCCACAAGGAACTTATCTAGATGTGTGGTGAGTGCTATGAAGCCCCAAGTGCTTCACAGAAGTTTATAATGTACAGCCGTAAAAACAAAAAAATATTTTTTTTTGTACAAAAATGATATTTTCGCCCCCAGTTTTTTATTTTCCCAAGGGTAACAGAAGAAATAGGACAAATTGCACAATAACTCTTGGGGTCCAGAGTACGCTGATACCCCATATGTGG
>JARQOD010007410.1:0-39301 GCA_033576555.1 Oophaga sylvatica | reverse complement strand
CAGACCGCTGAGGCCTGGATTTTCAGGCTGTTAAGGAGCCAAGATCCATGGACCTTGCCAGCCTGATAATACCAGGCCACAGCAGTCTGCATATCTTGGCTGATTAACAAAAATAGGGGATCCCCTCGAAAAAAAATTGGCGTGGGGTCCCCCCTATTTTTGTTAACCAGCCAGATGAAGCAGACGCTGAGGCCTGGATTTTCAGGCTGTTAAGGAGCCAAGATCCATGGACCTTGCCAGCCTGATAATACCAGGCCACAGCAGTCTGCATATCTTGGCTGATTAACAAAAATAGGGGATCCCCTCGAAAAAAATTGGCGTGGGGTCCCCCCTATTTTTGTTAACCAGCCAGATGAAGCAGACCGCTGAGGCCTGGATTTTCAGACTGTTAAGGAGCCAAGATCCATGGACCTTGCCAGCCTGATAATCCCAGGCCACAGCAGTCTGCTTAGCTTGGCTGGTTAACAAAAATAGGGGATCCCTCTCGAAAAAAAAAACGGCGTGGGGATCCCCCCTATTTTTGTTAACCAGCCAAGTAAAATGCAGACTGCTGCGGCCTGGTATTAAAAGACTGTCAAGGCCATGGATTTTGACCCTCAACAGCCTGATAATACCAGGCTACAGCAGCCCCACATTTGGCGCATCAAAAGATGTGCCAATTGTGGCACTTTACCCCGGCTCTTCCCACTTGCCCTGTAGCGGTGGCAAGCGGGGTAATAAGGGGTTAATGTCACCGTTGATTGCACGGTGACAATAAGCCCGGTTAATAATGGAGAGGTGTCAATAAGACACCGATCCATTATTAATCCCAAAGTTATTAAATGCATAAAAAAAGACAAAGCAAGAAAAAAGTATTTTAATGAAATAAAAGAGACAACACAGTTTTCATTAATTTTATTATACACTCATTCCTGCGACGCCATCGATCTCCTGTAAAAAAAGAAAAAAAACAAACCAACAGTATACCACCTGTCCGACGCAGTCCATAACGACAGTCCCACGACGATCCAACTCTGCTACATCGCAATGACAGGCAGAGCCTGTCATCGCGACGCAGCACAGCTGATTACCTGCTTCCCCGGCGGTGACGTCATCGGACTGACTGCTTTACGGCCGCGATTACCCAGCAGTCACTGCAGTTATCGCGAGAAACTGCATGTGACCGCCGGGAAAGAAGATTGCGGCCATCAAGCAGTCCAGCCCGTGACCGCCGGAGATCTTCTGCCGGGTAAGTGCCGCTGACTCCTGACAGACCCGACCGACGGACACTGACAGTGACAGTGACAATCCCGATTCCGGTATCCGATAAGACGAAAATATCGGAACTCGGAATCGGAATTCCGATACAGCCAATATCGGCCGATACCCGATATTTGCAGTATCGGAATGCTCAACCCTATTGTCCACCCGTCTCTTGATGATTGACCACAAGTCTCAATGGGATTAAGATCTGGGGAGTTTCCAGGCCATGGACCAAAAATCTCTATGTTTTGTTCCCTGAGTAGTGTTGAGCGATACGATACCGCAAGTATCGGGTATCGGCCGATATTAGCTCTATCGGCCTTTCGATACTTAGTTTCGATATTTTCCATATATCGTATACCGGAATCGGAAGTTCCCATAATTCTTTGAGAGGCAATGTGATTTTAGTCAGCCAATGAGGAATCCTAAGAAGTGTGGGCACATCCTGTACTGCTGCGGTCATGTTAACTAATGGCATGGCTGTGATTGGATGCTGAAATGATGTCAGAATGCACTATAAAAGGCGCCGCCGCCATTTTAGCGTCACTGTGCTGTGAATTCAGTAAGGGACAGAACGCTGCTGTGCTGACTCTGAGGGACAGTTAGAGATTGCGATTTAGTGTACTGTGCTGTAGGCAGGCTAGCACCAACCGCTGTGTAAAGCTTCCTTTTGCCTGCAGTGTTGTTTTAACAGCTCTGCAAGGTGTGTGTGAGTGCAGGTGACGCTGCAGTTTGCTCTGCATGCAACGCTGTCTGTAGGCATCTGCACGTGTCACTCACAGACTCTTTTTTTTTTTCTTCAGTGTAATTCTTGCAGCTCCATGCAATTTAACTATTAGTGTGACGCGCTTCCATCCGTATCCAATACATTGGTTGCAAACACTATAGAAGTAGACAAAGGAGTAGCCTTTCACAGATTGTGAACAGTTGTGTTTCAGTGTTCACTTCAGTCTGTGTTTTTTTATTTTTTGAGTGCACATCACGCTCCAGTTACTTGTTCAAGCACTGCTGCTTGTACTCTGCTGAGCGTGTCTCAGTGCCTCATCCTTTTCATTTATCTCCAATTGGTTCTGCTCCATTCCATTTAAAATATAATCTATTAGTGTGACGCGCTTCTATCCGTATCCAATACATTGGTTGCAAACACTATAGAAGTAGACAAAGGAGTAGCCTTTCACAGATTGTGAACAGTTGTGTTTTCAGTGTTCACTTCAGTCTTGTTTTTTATATTTTTGAGTGCACATCACGCTCCAGTTACTTGTTCAAGCACTGCTGCTTGTACTCTGCTGAGCGTGTCTCAGTGCCTCATCCTTTTCATTTATCTCCAATTGGTTCTGCTCCATTCCATTTAAAATATAATCTATTAGTGTGACGCGCTTCCATCCGTATCCAATACATTGGTTGCAAACACTATAGAAGTAGACAAAGGAGTAGCCTTTCACAGATTGTGAACAGTTGTGTTTCAGTGTTCACTTCAGTCTGTGTTTTTTATTTTTTGAGTGCACTCACGCTCCAGTTACTTGTTCAAGCACTGCTGCTTGTACTCTGCTGAGCGTGTCTCAGTGCATCATCCTTTTCATTTATCTCCAATTGGTTCTGCTCCATTCCATTTAAAATATAATCTATTAGTGTGACGCGCTTCCATCCGTATCCAATACATTGGTTGCAAACACTATAGAAGTAGACAAAGGAGTAGCCTTTCACAGATTGTGAACAGTTGTGTTTCAGTGTTCACTTCAGTCTGTGTTTTTTATTTTTTGAGTGCACATCACGCTCCAGTTACTTGTTCAAGCACTGCTGCTTGTACTCTGCTGAGCGTGTCTCAGTGCCTCATCCTTTTCATTTATCTCCAATTGGTTCTGCTCCATTCCATTTAAAATATAATCTATTAGTGTGACGCGCTTCCATCCGTATCCAATACATTGGTTGCAAACACTATAGAAGTAGACAAAGGAGTAGCCTTTCACAGATTGTGAACAGTTGTGTTTCAGTGTTCACTTCAGTCTGTGTTTTTTATTTTTTGAGTGCACATCACGCTCCAGTTACTTGTTCAAGCACTGCTGCTTGTACTCTGCTGAGCGTGTCTCAGTGCCTCATCCTTTTCATTTATCTCCAATTGGTTCTGCTCCATTCCATTTAAAATATAATCTATTAGTGTGACGCGCTTCCATCCGTATCCAATACATTGGTTGCAAACACTATAGAAGTAGACAAAGGAGTAGCCTTTCACAGATTGTGAACAGTTGTGTTTCAGTGTTCACTTCAGTCTGTGTTTTTTATTTTTTGAGTGCACACCACGCTCCAGTTACTTGTTCAAGCACTGCTGCTTGTACTCTGCTGAGCGTGTCTCAGTGCCTCATCCTTTTCATTTCTCTCCAATTGGTTCTGCTCCATTCCATTTAAAATATAATCTATTAGTGTGACGCGCTTCCATCCGTATCCAATACATTGGTTGCAAACACTATAGAAGTAGACAAAGGAGTAGCCTTTCACAGATTGTGAACAGTTGTGTTTCAGTGTTCACTTCAGTCTCTGCGTAATAACCACACTTAGGCCTTATAACTTTTCTGACTTTCTTTATCAATCTACCAAGATGAAGAAGTCAGTGAGTAAGGCACGTGGTCGTGGCCGTGGAGTTTCAGCAGGGAGAGGATGTGGGGATTCTGTGGCTGCTGCCGCCCTCAGTGACACAGCATCCACCAGTTTTACCCATGAGCGTTCCTTTATGCGCACTTTGGTAGGAGCTCGGCGTGCCCCCCTGCTGCGGGAAGAACAAATTGAAGCCGTTGTTGGTTGGATGGCAGCCAATGCATCGACTTCAATTCCTTCCACCTCCTCTCAGGAACACAACACTGTTGAGCAACCATCTGTCTGTTCACCGCCTGTCAAATTGCCCAGGCAGTCAGAGAGTTCTGTACAGGAGCCAGCTGAGTCTCTGCTTCTGTTCTCAGAATCTGTTGGCTCGCAAACATGGGCACAGGCAAGCAGCATTCTGCAATTTGAAGAAGAGGGAGTATGCAGTGATGCGCAACAGCTGTGTCTCTCTCAATCTGAAGAGGCGTGTGAGCCAGTGCCGATGGACAGCACACCGCAGAACGCATCTTATGATGATGATGAGACTCAGGTGCCAGGTTTTGTGGAGCATGGTGCTGCCCAGACCATCCAACAGCAGCAGGTGTTGGAAGAGGGTAGTGGAGATGATGAAGTCCGAGACCCAACATGGCGTGAGCAACAGGAAGGTGGTGGGAGCAGCTCTGAGGAAGAGATTGTCCCAACGGTACAAAGAGGAGGGAGAGGTAGGCTGCAGACTCGCTTGCCTGTAGCCTCCAGTTTGGCACCTGTTGGGAGCAGTTCTCTTAGAACTGTTAAAATTGGCGCTCCCATGACTTGCACTGCGTGGTCCTTTTTTGACAGACTTGTAGATGATATTTGCTATGTTCAATGCAAGCTGTGTAAGCAAAAAGTTAAAAGAGGTAAAAATATCAGTAACCTGAATACCACAAATATGTGGAAACATGTACGGACAAAGCACGTAGCTGAGTTACAAAGACACACTGTAGATGTAGGCCAACCTACAGCAGCACCTACATCTTCATGTCGTGTTCGAGCCTCTACCTCCAGCTCACACACACCTGGTTCGGCTTCCTCACAGGATCTCCATGGAAGAACCTCGGTCACTGTTGTCCATAGACAAACTGTTATTCCACCCACAGCAGCAAGTTCACAGTCATCGTCACACTCCCAGAACAAAAAACAGCCATCGGTACCACAGGCATGGGATAAAAGACCGCCATACTCGGCAAACCATCCACGAGCACAGGCTCTGAATGCTGGCATTGCAAAACTCCTGTCCCTTGAAATGCTGTCATTCAGGCTGGTGGAGACTGACAGTTTCAGGAACTTTATGGCATTGGCAGTCCCACAATATAATGTGCCAAGCCGATTTTATTTCAGCAGGCAAGCTGTCCCAGCTCTGCAAAAACATGTCGAGGGAAACATTAAACATGCGCTACTAAACGCCGTCAGTAGCAGGGTCCACCTGACCACCGATGCGTGGACCAGTACCCATGGCCAGGGACGATACCTTTCCCTCACTGCCCATTGGGTCAATGTTGTGGAGCCGGGTACAGATCTTGCCAGTGGCGCTGTACGTGTTCTGCCAACTCCAAGGATTGCAGGAATCCAGTCTGTACACATTGATTCCTCCTCCTACTCCAGTTCCTCAGAATCATCGCTGCACGAGCCGTCACGGTATACCTCCACATGGACCCGTGAACGCTTACCTGTTGCGACCGATATGAGCACAGCCGTGGCCAAACGTCAACAGGCCGTCCTGAAATTAATTTCCATGGGGAATCGAAGCCACACAGCGCAGGAGCTCTGGGATGCCATCAAGCAGGAGAGCGATGTGTGGTTAAAGTCAGCTAATCTCCAGCCAGGCTTGGTAGTGTGTGACAACGGCCGAAATCTGGTGGCAGCTCTGGGCCTTGGCAACCTCACTCACATACCATGTCTGGCACATGTGCTCAACTTGGTCGTGCAGAGTTTTTTAAGGGACTATCCGGATCTTGATGCACTGCTGCACAAGGTCCGCCTAGAGTGCGCTCACTTGCGACGTTCCAGCATGGCCAGATCGCGCATTGCAGCTCTGCAAGTCAGATTTCGCCTTCCTGAACATCGCATCATATGTGACGTACCCACCAGGTGGAATTCCACGTTACATATGTTGGAGCGGTTGTGTGAGCAGCAGCCAGCAGTAATGGAGTATCAGCTGCAACAGGCGCAATCAACTCGCAATTTGCGCCGTTCACACTTCACCACTACTGAGTGGGCCTCTATGAAGGACATCTGCGACTTTTGCGTGTGTTTGATGTCTCAACGCGGATGGCGAGTGCAGATGATGCACTAGTCAGCATGACTGTCCCCCTTATCTGCCTGCTTCAGAAATCACTGAAAGCACTAAAGGAAGAGGTTTTGGAAGAGGTGGAGGATGAGGAGTCACAAATTCAATTACCTTCAGGACAGTCAGCGCAACGTGGTTCCTCACAAAGGGCTGGGCAGGGCTCACTTTGTGAGGAGGATGAGGAGGAGGAGGAGTAAATGGAGGAGGAAGAAATCCCTACAGAGGGAGGTACACAACGCTCTAGTCAGTATGTAGAGCGAGGGTGGGGTGATGCAGAGGAGGCAGAGATGACGCCTCTTCCAGAGGACAGCCTTTGTTGGCCAGTTGGGAGTCTGCAGCACATGGTTGATTTCATGCTTCAGTGCCTGAGAAACGACCGCCGCATCGCCCACATTCTCACCACGTCAGATTATTGGGTGTACACCCTCCTAGACCCTCGCTACCGGGACAACTTACAAACCCTCATCACACCGGTGAACCGGGACCGTAAAATGCAGGAGTACCAAGACACACTGGTGCAATCCATACTGTTGTACATTCCAGCCGAGAGAGCTGCTGCTGCTGCTACTGCTTTACAAAGCAGCTCTGTGCGTCGAGGCAGTGTAGACACCTCTACAACAAGAGGGAGCAGAAGCAGCGCCTCTGCACAGGGCAAGAGCTGTATGTTACAAATGTGGAAAAGTTTTGTGACAGCGCCAGCAAGGTCTACACCATCCGAGACGGCTCCAGTCACCAGGAAGAAACGTTTCCGTAAGATGGTGACAGACTACTTGGCTTTCCCTCTAAGTGTACTCCCAGATGCCTCTTCCCCTTTCAAATTTTGGGTCTCTAAGTTGGATACATGGCCAGAGCTTAGCCAGTATGCATTGGAGGTGCTGGCTTGCCCTGCTGCCAGTGTATTATCTGAGCGCGTCTTTAGTGCTGCAGGTGGTGTAGTAACAGACCGTCGCATGCGACTATCCTCAGAGAATGTAGACCGGCTTACTTTTCTGAAAATGAACAAGGCATGGATCTCACCTGAATTTGCCTGTCCGTTTTCAGATTAAATAACTGTTTGGCAACGTTTTCCATGTCTCCTGTTTGTTCATCTTTCTACCACCTGAACTCTACTCCCTGGGCTACAACACCGCCATTTGTTGCTCGTAAGTAATTGGCAGGGGTACTGACTCATGGCCAGCCTGGTTACAGCACGACAGCTGTTTCCTGGCAGTGTGAACGTCAATTATCCTCCAATAAGTTGTGCTGTCGTGTTGCATTTGGGTTAGCCGACTCTATGGTGCCTGCAGTTTAGGTGATTCCTATGTGTGCTGTGGGATATGTAAATAAAGGCGGTTTCCATTGTGACAATAGGACAAGCACCCACTGTAGGACTGTGTGATTCGGTAACTGCGGACGGCTTGCATCCTGTCAACTTACATTTTCATGGGTGCGTTCTTCTACCCGTCCGGGGTCCAGTACCGTCAACTGGTTCTCCCCAGTGCCTTTGGCCTAGGTGCCTCCATCTCCGTATCCGAGTTCCACCAACGTCTGCTGGTCCTTGGTAGTGCTTTGGAGCACAGGTACATCCTGCTTAGTAACCGTGTCACAGTAACGTCAGCTGGTACTCGGTTGTGACATTGCCTCTTTTCCTTCTGCTACCCGTCCGGGGTCCAGTACCGTCAACTGGTTCTCCCCAGTGCCTTTGGCCTAGGTGCCTCCATCTCCGTATCCGAGTTCCACCAACGTCTGCTGGTCCTTGGTAGTGCTTTGGAGCACAGGTACCTCCTGCTTAGTAACCGTGTCACAGTAACGTCAGCTGGTACTCGGTTGTGACATTGCCTCTTTTCCTTCTGCTACCCGTCCGTGGTCCAGTACCGTCAACTGGTTCTTCCCAGTGCCTTTGGCCTAGGTGCCTCCATCTCCGTATCCGAGTTCCACCAACGTCTGCTGGTCCTTGGTAGTGCTTTGGAGCACAGGTACCTCCTGCTTAGTAACCGTGTCACAGTAACGTCAGCTGGTACTCGGTTGTGACATTGCCTCTTTTCCTTCTGCTACCCGTCCGGGGTCCAGTACCGTCAACTGGTTCTCCCCAGTGCCTTTGGCCTAGGTGCCTCCATCTCCGTATCCGAGTTCCACCAACGTCTGCTGGTTCTTGGTAGTGCTTTGGAGCACAGGTACCTCCTGCTTAGTAACCGTGTCACAGTGACGTCAGCTGGTACTCGGTTGTGACATTGCCTCTTTTCCTTCTGCTACCCGTCCGGGTTCCAGCACAGTCAGCTGGTCCTCGTTACTTCCATTGTCTCTTGCTCCATCTGATACCTGTCAGGGTTCCAGTAACGTCAGCTGTTTCTCGGAAATTAGACGACCTTAAAGACCACCCAGAAGAAGATGACGACAACAAGGACGACGAGCATGAAGCCAACCAGCCTGAACACCATCACAAAGAAAAAATAAAAGATTACCCAGAAGAAGATCACCAACAGGACAAAGAAGGTTAAGACAAACTACAAGATACAGAACAAGAGACAGAAGAACAATAAGCAGAAGATCAAAAAGCAGAAGAACATGAAGTATAAGACCAAAATGAAGAGCAAAATATATGCTCTAAATTCTAAGCAGAAGAAGACTAAGCAGTGTATGGGGGTGAGTCCGTTCCTCCTCGTGGTGCCCCTGGAAAATGCCTGCTGCTGCAGGCTAAACTGAACATGGACAAATACTGTTGTAATTTAAATCTTTTGTGACAGCAAGAACGGAAGGATGAACAATTCATACTTTTACAGATTACAAGTACAGGAATCTCTGTCACAAATAAGAATATGATGAAAAAGATGAAGAGGAAGAAGATGAAGAATTTGAATATGAAGAAGATTAATTAGTTTAATAATAACAATATGAGTAATGTAAACAAAAACATGAATAGCAAGAAGTTTAAGAAGAAGATTAAGAAGGTGAAGATGAAGAATAATTTGATGAGAAAGATGATGGTGCTGCTGAAGATTATGAAGGAGAAAGTGTGGCACTGGCAAAAGTTAAAAAGGTGAAGAGCATGGAAGTTGTGAAACATACATATTTGCCAAAATAGAAAAAAGGTTAACAACATTGTCAATTTGTTAGTCAATCCAAACGTATTTCCAAAAAAAAATATATTAATGCTATTCCAATGCATTGGGTTAAACATGTATGCCTTTATTGTCTCCTCAACCTCCCCCAATACATTCTACATTAGTCTTTGTTGTTTTCCTTCATGTACAATTAACCAACAAGGCAAGAATGTTTTTTTTTAATGTCGATATTTGGTTCCCATAGACTTACATTGGACTTCCGGTATCGGAATCGGATATCGACGATATTTAGTGATATCGGCAATACCATTCCGATCCGATATTTTTAGATATCGAGCAGTATCGCTCAACACTATCCCTGAGCCATTTAGTTATCACCTTTTCTTTATGGCAAGGTGCTCCATCATGCTGGAAAAGGCATTGTTGATCGCCAAACTGCTCTTGGAGGGTTGGGAGAAGTTGCTTTTGGAGGACATTCTGGTACCATTCTTTATTCATGGCTGTGTTTTTAGGCAAGACTGTGAGAGAGCCGATTCCCTTGGCTGAGAAGCAACCCCACACATGAATGGTTTCAGGATGCTTAACAGTTGGCATGAGACAAGACTGGTGGTAGCGCTCACATTGTCTTCTCCGAATGAGGCGTTTTCCTGATGTCCCAAACAATCAAAAAGGGGATTCATCAGAGAAAATAACTTTACCCCAGTCCTCAGCAGTCCACTGCCTGTACCTTTTGCAGAATATCAGTCTGTCCATGATGTTTTTTCTGGAGAGAAGTGGCTTCTTTGCTGCCCTCCTTGAGACCAGGCCTTGCTCCAAGAGTCTCCGCCTCACAGTGCGTGCAGATGCACTCACACCTGCCTGCTGCCATTCCTGAGCAAGCTCTGCACTGCTGGTAGCCCGATCCCGCAGCTGAAACACTTTTAAGAGACGGTCCTGGCGCTTGCTGGTCTTTCTTGGGCGCCCTGGAGCCTTTTTGGCAACAATGGAACCTCTCTCCTTGAAGTTCTTGATGATGCGATAGATTGTTGACTGAGGTGCAATCTTTCTAGCTGCGATACTCTTCCCTGTTAGGCCATTTTTGTGCATTGCAATGATGACTGCACGTGTTTCTTTAGAGATAACCATGGTTAACAGAAGAGAAACAATGATGCCAAGCACCAGCCTCCTTTTAAAGTGTCCAGTGGTGTCATTCTTACTTAATCATGACAGATTGATCTCCAACCATGTCCTCATCAACACCCACACCTGTGTTAATGGAGCAATCACTGAAAAGAGGTTAGCTGGTCCTTTTAAGGCAGGGCTGCAATGATGTTGAAATGTGTTTTGGGGGATAAAGTTCATTTTCTAGCCAAATATTGACTTTGCAAGTAATTGCTGTTAAGCTGATCACTCTTTATAACATTCTGGAGTATATGCAAATTGCCATTAGAAAAAGTGAAGCAGTAGACTTTGTAAAAATTAATATTTGTGTCATTCTCAAAACTTTTGGCCATGACTGTATATATTTTTTTTCTTTATTTAGTAATTTTTTTTTTTTTTAAATATTTTTACACATGTTAATATTTTTTTAACTTTTTTACATTGTCCCAGTATGGGACATCACTATATAAAGTCAGATCGCTGATCTGACACTGCACTGCACTGTATCAGATCATCGATCTGACAGGCAGTGAAGGAGGCTTGCCGGTGCCTGCTCTCAGCAGGCACTGAGAAGCCACCTCCCTGCAGGACATCTTGGAGCCGGGGGTCTGAACGGAGAACCTCAGGACAACGCGATCACATCACGTTGTTCTGAGGGAAGCATGCAGTGAGCCCACTTCCTGCGCTATGCTTTTCTAGATGCCTCTTCCGACCCTGAAATGCTGCGATCTTGTTTTGATCGCAGCGTTCTGGGGGTTAAAGTGTCAGGAGCGGTTCGTGACCGCTCCTGGCACTTAGTGCCAGGTGTCAGCTGTGAGAATCAACAGGAAACAGGAAATTAAGAACCTTCCTCAGAAACTTAATGGGGCAATGGAGAACAACATTGGAGTCAACTCAAGACAACTAGCACAAGTGACAAGGTGATGCACTGTCCCCACTGCTGTTCTGCATAGGCTTGAACCCCCTCAGTCAGATAATTACAGAGTCTGGCTATGGATACAAGTTCAAGAAAAACCATTAGCCACCTCATCTACATGGATGACATCAAGCTGTATGCGAAAAACAAACGAGACATCAATTCACTGATCCACCTGAGAAGGATCTACAGTGAGGACATCGGGATGTCCTTTGGAGTAGAGAAGTGTGGCCGGTGGGTAATAAAGAGAGGCAAGGTAGTCAAGACTGATGGAGTGGAATTACCAGCAGGGCACATAGCAGATGTACAGACATGCTACAGGTACCTCGGCATCCCACAGGGATACGGTAACCATGATGTGAAGGCAAGGAAAGCAGCATCATCCAAATACCATCAAAGGGTAAGACAGGTCCTGAAGTGCCAGCTCAATGGGAAGAATAAAATGCGCACCATCAACACATATGCCCTGCCAGTTATCAGATACCCTGCGGGCATAGTGTGCTGGCCAAAATAAGAGATGGAAGCTGCAGATGTGAAGACACGAAAGCTCCTCACAATGCATGGAGGTTTCCACCCTAAGTCTAACACCCAAAGATTGTATACCAACAGAAAGGAGGGTGGTCGAGGCTTGATAAGCATCCAAGCCACCATCATGGATGAAACAAGGAGTATTCAGGAATACATCAGAAAAATGGCACTAAAAGATGAGATACTGAGAGAAAGACTAAGACAACAATGACAGATCTGTAAGGAAGATCAGGAACATGAAGCGCCATGGCAAGACAAGCCACTGCATGGGATGTACCATCGACAGATAATGGATGTGGCTGACATGGAGAAATCCTACCAATGGCTGGAGAAAGCTGGACTCTGATGACAGCACACAGGTACTAATAGTGGCACAAGAGCAAGCACTAAGTACCAGATCCATAGAGGCAGGAATCTACCACACAAGACAAGAGCCAAGATGCAGATGTGGAGCCCAGCTGCGACTGGATCCATATCTTCCAGAAGGGTGCACTGAAAGAATATACCACTAGAGGTCATTATACACATTCACACACATTCACCTATCCCAAAGACCACCGGAGGGAGCTGTTTTTAGACATATAAAAGGAGAGTGAACACAGAAACAACAAGCCATTCAAGGCAGTCACCTCAGTGAGCTCAGTCAGTCTGCAGTAAGGTGAAGTGCAGAGCTGAGATTAGAAAGACTGCAGAGTAATTCAGTTCAAGAGAGAGTGGAGGCTAGTACAGGTGGGACAGAACCCACTCCAGCCTAGTCAGAGCTGAATCTAGTAAGTGCAGCTCAGTGAGAAAGCGTGCCGACGCTAGAAGAGCGGCGAAGAGGCAGCCAACCAACTGCCAGTGTGTGATCGTGTGAGGGCCCGGATAGGCCGAAGGCAAGTGAAAAGCAAGTGAGGGACAGAGGAGCCTAAATTGCTCATCCCAACTATTACCACCGGACACAGGGGTACGAGCCTATAGGGATCTTCACGACCCATTAGGAGAACACCGGAGTTCTTGGAGGACTACTAGTCCCAGGAGTACCACAGAGCTGATACGTAACCGGACCAGGAGGACGGAGTCCAGCAGTGCACTGCAAATAGAGACTGTGTACTTCAAGAAAGAGTCCAACCACAAGGTCAGCCAGGTGCAGGACGGAGACCAAGTTAGTCCTAGCTACAAGCAGGTCAGGACTTTATTACCAAAAGGCAGAGAACAGGAGGCCACACACCTACCCAGTGGAGGAATCTGGATGTGCACCCTTCACCCTACAGAGCTCCGGGGAGTGCCTGCAACATCTTCAGTAAAGGTACCGAAGTGACTGATGTGTGTGTGTCTCCCTTATTACCCCTAACTGCCGGGCCTCTGTCTGTCCTGCACCCCTACACATCTATCTGCCCTGGAGGACTCAGCCTTACCTGTGGAAGGTCTAACATCTTGCTGCACAACATTAACCCTTCAGTGGATCTGCATAGCAGCGCTGGTCCCCCTGACCAGGTACCACAGGTGGTGTCAAGAATTCCCCATTTCAATATTCATTTCACCTGTAAATATCCCACATTAAAGAATGAGCACCAGAGCCACGGACTGAGCTGTGTCGCCGTGACATCCCCCATAGTAGTCTATAGGCTCAGATCTGAGTTCCCATTGCTCTGGAGGGCGACTCATCTCTTTCTTGGCGTCACGAACAGGATTTTGTGCCCTGCAGCAACGTAGTCACTTGTGCCCGTTGCCACCGGGTACTGTGTGCCTCACTAAAAGACTGTCACATAAAGTGTTGAAGGTTTCCCACCCTTGTCCGCCATTGCCCGCCAAATTGCAGCGTTACGGCGCGAAGAGAAGGAGGCGTACCTGTAAAAGCGTGCTGAGTCCCGGACACGCCCCCTAACGCTGAAGCGGCGGCAGGTCCTGTGGAGAGCTTCAGTGAACGCTCTGACGTCAGAGCGCCAGCGACGCAGGTCATTCTCACTACTAGAACCGGAGGAAGCTGCGGCCTACTGGAAAAGGTAGGCCACGCTTATCTAGGGGGGCACAGATATGTCGCAGCAGCAAGCTGACGGCGCGGCCAAGACTGGCCGCCCCAATGACTTACCCCTCGGCGCTGCTGCGCAGGATGGAAACGCTGGCCCCTCACCAGGTCCTGTGGTTCCGATAGTACCGCTGACACTGCCCTACATGCCTGGAGCAAAGTGGCTCCCTCAGTACAGCGGCAAGCCAGACACCCTGTCAGGGTTCATACGCAAAATATGCAGTATAATGGACATGTACCCTATGACGGAAAAGCAGAGAGCTGCAGTGGTAGTGGGACAACTGACCGGTGCTGCAGAGAGGGAAGTAGAGACCTGGACCGCTGCAGACCAGGAATCAATGCTTGCAATTTTCTTAAAGCTACAGACCATCTTTGAGGACCGCACTGAAACAGATCTCCGGATGAGGTTTTACCAATGTTCCCAGAAACAAGATGATAGCATTAGGGAGTACGCCTGCCGACTACAGGGGGCCCTGCGAGCTCTCAGACTGGTTAACCCCATAAGTGTCCCCCCAATGAAAATAAAATGTTAAAAGAACAATTTGTACGGGGACTGAGGTCCCAAGCGGAAAGCAGAACTGTGCATTGGTGGTCCTTGGACCATCCTGACGCTACCTTTGATGCCCTAAAGGACCAAAAACCTGGCCACTGTGATGAGTGCCCTGCAACCGCGGACGGAATCTGAGACGGAAGGAAAGATCCTGCTAGCTGACTGCCCAGAGGATGTCCCTTGGATGAACCGGAGGAGAAGGAGGACGTCGCCCCACCGGAGGAGAACAACGCCACCCCCTGGAAGGACCCGCGTCCAGCCTCATCCTTGCCGAGAGATCGTCTGCTACCGCTGCCACAGAGAACGTCACCCAGCACGTCGGTGCTTTAAACGAGCAAATCCTGGGTCAGAGGGCCAACACCCAGGAATAGACTCATCAGGCCCCTCAGACTGGAACCGCAGGTTTGTGGGAGGAAGGCCATACCTGTCTATCATACTGGACGGGATCGCAATCCCTGCCCTGCTGGACACTGGATCTCAGGTAACCATCATACCTGATGTTCTCTACAGTAGATTTTGGTCCATGGACAGTCTCCAAACCCCAAACCCTGACTTTGCCGTATACGCCTCTAATGGCCTCCCTCTTGACTTACTGGGGGCTAAAAATGTAGACGTAAAAGTGGGGAGAGAGGAGCTGAAGGATCAGGGACTTCTTGTAGTGAAGACTGTTAATGAGGAAAATGGGTTGAATGTGGTTTTGGGCACTAACATTATCAGTAACTGTTTGGAGGAGGTTGTGTTTTTACTCCAACAGCTCGCCGATGTTGCCAGCCCAAAGCAAAAGGGAGTGATCCAGAAGGAGATCCGGGCCCTGATATGCCAGCAGCAAGTGAAACTGACCAGTGGTGAGATTGGTAATGTACGGGTAACAGACCCGAACCCCATTGTGATACCCCCAATGAGTGAAATGCTTATTTGGTGTAGAGCAGCAATAGGTCTGAGAGGACAGAACTACCAAGCAGAAGTAGAGCCCCATTGTTCGGAGCACAGACCTACACTCTTGACTGCCAGAGGGGTAGTAGAGGTACATAATGGGAGGGTGCCAGTGCGTCTTCTCAACTGGGGAGAGGATCAAGTCAAATTACCACGTTATGCCACTGTTGCTAAGTTACATGCTGTGGATAATAACTCCATTCACCCGACGGAGCCCTTAGCCTCCCCACAACCAGTGGAGGATAACGGCCCAGCAACCCAGGTGGAGGACTGGTGTCGACAGCTCCATGTCGGGACGGACACCACTCCAGCCCACCAGAAACAGGGAGTACTTCGAGTGGTACAGGAGTACACACAGGTATTTAGTAAACACCCACTTGACTTTGGGACAATTAAGGGAGTGCAACACCATATCCCTACAGGCAATCATCCTCCCATTAAAGAGCGGTACAGGCCTATACCACCAGCACACTACCAGAAAGCCAAGGAGATGTTGCGTGATATGAAGGAAGCAGGGTGATAAGGGATAGTTGTAGTCCCTGGGCAGCACCTTTAGTCCTAGTCAGGAAAAAGGATGGAAGCATGAGAATGTGTGTAGATTACAGACAAGTAAATCGCATTACACATAAAGATGCATACCCTTTACCACGCATTGAGGAATCCTTAGCTGCATTAAAGACCGCTAATTACTTTTCCACCCTTGACCTCACTAGTGGGTACTGGCAAGTGGCTGTGGCTGAGGAGGATCGGGAGAAGACGGCTTTCACCACCCCGATGGGACTCTGTGAGTTTGACAGAATGCTGTATGGACTCAGCAGTGCCCCTGGAACGTTTCAGAGAGTGATGGAGAGCTGCCTGGGACACCTCAACTTTGAAACTGTGTTGCTGTACCAGGACAACGTAATTGTGTACTCCAAGACGTATGAAGACCACCTGAAGCACCTGGCGGAGGTATTCGAGTCACTGTCCAAGTATGGGATGAAAATGAAGCCTTCAAAGTGCCATCTGCTCAAACAAAAGGTACAGTATCTGGGACATATTGTCAGCTCAGAGGGAGTAGCGCCAGACCCCGAGAAGGTCACTGCCATCCAGAAATGGCCGGAGCCGAAGAATCTCAAGGAGGTACGTCAGTTCCTGGGACTGACAGGATACTACCGGAGGTTTGTGAAGGATTACACCAAGAAAGCAGCGCCTCTGCAAGACCTCTTGGTAGGACAATCCCTCAAGAGCAGAAATTCTCCATTCCCGTGGGTAAAGAACAAGCTGAGGCCTTTAAGGAAATGAAGGAGATCCTGACAGGTGATGAGATCCTAGCTTACCCTGACTACAGCCAGCCGTTCCTGCTGTATACTGATGCCAGCAATGAAGGATTGGGAGCTGTCCTCAGTCAGAAGCAAAATGGCCTGGAGAAAGTCATTGCCTATGCAAGCAGGAAGCTCCGCCCGACTGAGAGGAACCCAGAGAACTACAGCAGCTTCAAGTTGGAGTTCCTGGCACTGGTCTGGGCCATTACAGAGAGGTTTAAGCATTACCTAGCCTCCAGCAAGTTCACTGCCTACACTGATAATAACCCCTTGACGCATCTTGAAACAGCTAAGCTGGGAGCCACGGAACAACGCTGGATGGCTCGGCTGTCAAACTACCAATTCACAATCAAGTACCGAGAGGGCCGCAAGAATGCCAACGCTGATGCCCTATCCAGGATGCCTCATGAATCGGACACAGAAGAAGAAATGGATGATCTGGAAGAGATTGAACTACCTGCCTTTCACAGGAATGGGATGATCCACGAGCAACAAGCCTGCAGGAGGCAGCGTGGTAAGACGTTAAATCCTTTACATCACCACAGCTGGAAGGAGACTCGGGACAGTGACCCAGTTGTCTGCCGAATCAAGGAGCTGATAACTCAAGAAGGTTCCTCCTTGGAGAAGGATGTGTCTCTACAAGCAAAGCAGCTGTGGAATGAGAGAAGCCGGCTGTTTATCTATCGTGAGAAGCTATGCCGGAGGTACGTCAACCCAAGGACCCATGAGATGGTATGGCAGATAGTAGTCCCCAGAGCAGACATCCAGATGGTGTTGGAAGCCTACCACGATCAAGCGGGATACTTTGGCTGGAAGAAGCTGGAGACCCTGTTGAAGTGTCGTTTCTACTGGGTGGGAATGCGCAGCTCCATTGAGAGGTGGTGCCAGAACTGTGGACCCTGTGGCCTCAGAAGAAAAGACTACAGCAGTCAGAAGGCACCCCTGCAACCCATCAAGATGACTCGTCCCTTGGAGATCGCGGCCCTGGACCATGTCAAGTTGTCACCCAGCTGGTCAGGATACTCCTATGCCCTGACTATGGTGGATCACTGCTCCAGGTTCCTGGTGGTCGCCCCTGTCAAAGATCTGACGGCAGAGACAGCAGCAAAGACATTCCAAGTGTATTTCTGCAGACCACATGGATATCCTGAGCAGGTGTTAACTGATCAAGGCCCAGCCTTTGAGGCCGAATTGTTCAAAGAGTTCTGTCACTTGTACGGGTGTAAGAAGATAAGAACCACACCGTACCACCCCCAAACCAAATGGTCTCTGTGAGAAGATGAATCACATCGTCATTGACCTGCTAAAGACTGTACCACTCGAGGAGAGAAATCGGTGGCCAGACTTACTACCTGACCTGGTAGATCTGTACAATCACATACCTGTGAGTTCCACCAATTGCACCCCAGCTTACCTCATGCGGGCCAGACCAGGAAAGCTGCCCATGGATCTGGAGCTTGGTGTTGTAGAACCAGAAGCAGATGTGACTACTGAAGACTGGGACATAAACAGACAGGAACAGTACAGGAAAGTACAGGCCTGCGTTGAAGATAGTCTCAATCGAGTAAGGAACAAACAAGAAGATAACTATAATAAAAGTGCGCCAGCTGAACCTCTCGCACCTGGTGAAGTCGTACTGAAAAGAAAGAGAAGAATACACAAACTCGACGATCAATGGGCAAGAGAGAGCCCTACATCGTACAGAATTCAAGGTTTGACAACAAGAAAACGTGCATAATTAGCAAGGATGGAGGAAGAACGACTGCAACTGTATCCAGGGATCACCTAAAGTTGTGTCCGGATCTGTTAAAGCTTCAAGAGGAAGAACCTGTTGTCAATAAGGAAGAGCGTGATGAAGCAGTTATACATAAGGACTTAGGAGACTTCCCCGCAGATTGGCCTTGCCTTAGAGAAGCTGTAATCATTCCCGTACTACAATTCTATCAGCAACAAGGAGAACCACTACATTCAGTTGAGCCGGTTGTTGCAGAAGAGTTAGTTCCAGAGGAACCTGCTCCAGCAGAACCCCAGGAAGTGGCATCCCAAGAAGCAGATTCTCAAGAAGCTGAAGCTCAGGAAGAAGGATCCCCTGCAGAAGTCGAGCCAGTCCACCCAGCTCACGGTATACTTGCCAGTCCTGTAGAGAGGTTAAGGCAATTCTATAATTCACTTTCACGCAGACCAAACAGGGAAACTGCTACCTCACAGGTCACTGCACCACGCAGGTCAGAACGTAGCACAAAAGGACACATCCCTGCTAGGTTTAGAGATTAGTTCTACCCTTAACAAATGTAAATAATTGTCTAGAGTCATTGTACATAAATGTATATATAGTTGCTTATAACATGCCTTATAATATACCATTATTTATTTACCTGTTTTTCCTCTTTAATATGGAAACAAGCGGAATGGACATTATTTTTTGCTTGTTCTCCCTACCCTTGAGCATACTTTTTTCCAAAAGATACTGGGACTTTTATGGTTGCTCATTTCCTCATTGTGCTAACGTATATAGTTATTCATTCATCTGTTATGCAACAGTTTAAGATCCTCACCTCCTGTAAGGGAAGAGTTAATTTATACAATGTTTATTGTTCTCTGTTTTTGTATTTCAGCCCCGGAGTGCTGAGTTTTACTAGGGGGGAATGTGGAGCCCAGCTGTGACTGGATCCATATCTTCCAGAAGGGTGCACTGAAAGAATATACCACTAGAGGTCATTATACACATTCACACACGTTCACCTATCCCAAAGACCACCGGAGGGAGCTGTTTTTAGACATATAAAAGGAGAGTGAACACAGAAACAACAAGCCATTCAAGGCAGTCACCTCAGTGAGCTCAGTCAGTCTGCAGTAAGGTGAAGTGCAGAGCTGAGATTAGAAAGACTGCAGAGTAATTTAGTTCAAGAGAGCGTGGAGGCTAGTACAGGTGGGACAGAACCCACTCCAGCCCAGTCAGAGCTGAATCTAGTAAGTGCAGCTCAGTGAGAAAGCGTGCAGACGCTAGAAGAGCGGCGAAGAGGCAGCCAACCAACTGCCAGTGTGTGATCGTGTGAGGGCCCGGATAGGCCGAAGGCAAGTGGAAAGCAAGTGAGGGACAGAGGAGCCTAAATTGCTCATCCCAACTATTACCACCGGACACCAGGTACGAGCCTATAGGATCTCCACGACCCATTAGGAGAACACCTGAGTTCCTGGAGGACTACTAGTCCCAGGAGTACCACAGAGCTGATACGTAACCGGACCAGGAGGACGGAGTCCAGCAGTGCACTGCAAATAGAGACTGTGTACTTCAAGAAAGAGTCCAACCACAAGGTCAGCCAGGTGCAGGACGGAGACCAAGTTAGGCCTAGCTACAAGCAGGTCAGGACTTTACTACCAAAAGGCAGAGAACAGGAGGCCACACACCTACCCAGTGGAGGAATCTGGATGTGCACCCTTCACCCTACAGTGCTCCGGGGATTGCCTTCAACATCTTCAGTAAAGGTACCGTAGTGACTGATGTGTGTGTGTCTCCCTTATTACCCCTAACTTCTGGGCCCCCGTCTGTCCTGCACCCCTACACATCTATCTGCCCTGGAGGACTCAGCCTTACCTGTGGAAGGCCTAACATCTTGCTGCACAACATTAACCCTTCAGTGGATCTGCATAGCAGCGCTGGTCCCCCTGACCAGGTACCACAGGTGGCGTCACGAATTCCTCATTTCAATATTCATTTCACCTGTAAATATCCCACATTAAAAGGTGAGCCCCAGAGCCACGGACTGAGCTGTGTTGCCGTGACATTCCCCATTGTAGTCGACAGGCTCAGATCTGAGTTCCCATTGCTCTGGAGGGCGACTCACAGACTATGCAAAGAAACCTCAAAAATAGTCCAACATATTGAGGCAGGATGCAAAATGCAAAATGCAAGCAGGAACAGAGTATATGTTACTATGTTACTATGTATATTGAAAGCCCCAAACAAGTAGCGGGAATTGTATGCAAGAACATCTGCAAAGCATATGAGCTAAGTCTCCCCTAAGTCCAGGTGGGAGACCCCAGAACAAGTGGTGGAAAATGAATGGCTAAAATCCTGTGGGACGTCAAGACACAGACAGATAAGCAGGTGTTGGCTAACCAACCAGACATTGTGATAGTAGAAAAGGATCAGAAGACAGCAATGATAATAGATGTGGCAGTGCCATTTGACAGCAACATCAAAAAGAAGGAATATGAGAAGCTGGAGAAATACCAGGGCCTCAAATGAGAACTGGAGAAGATGTGGAAAGTGAAGGCAACAGTGATTCCAGTGGTGATAGGAGCACTTGGAGCAGTGACCCCTAAGCTGGGAAAATGGCTACAGCAGATCCCAGGAGCAACATCTGAACTCTCTGTCCAGAAAAGCGCAGTTCTAGGGACAAGTAAGATTCTGTGCAGAACCCTCAAATATACAGCTCTTGCAAAAATTCCAACCAGAGTATACCTCATTCTACTTAATGTATTAATGTGTTAATCTTTGCGAAGCACGTATGAATCAAGCCGCATACAAGGTTATCCTGGAAAAACAGTTGATTCCTTCTGCTCAAGCAATGTTCCCCAACTCTGTGAGGACTGTTTTTTCCAGCAGGACAATGCGCCATGCCACACAGCTAGGTCAATCAATGTGTGGATGAAGGACCAACACATCAAATCCCTGTCATAGCCAGTCCAATCTCCAGACCGGAACCCCATTGAAAACCTCTGGGATGTAATCAAGAGGAAGATGGATAGTCACAAGTCATCAAACAAAGAAGAACTGCATAAATGTTTGTACCAGGAGTGGCATAAGGTCACCCAAAACCAGTGTGAAAGACTGGTGGAAAGTATGCCAAGACGCATGAAAGCTGTGATTAAAAATCAAGTGTGGCAAGACGACTCGCTCGGTTCTCCTGGAGGCAGACTCAGGACACACGTTCTCGGGTTTTCTTTCTGCTGGTTTATTATCAGCCATAAAATGCAGGTTTCGCAGGAAAAGTAAACATGACCCCTCTGGGTTAAACGGGTAAAACATAAAAAAACAAACAATAACTCAGTCCATAGATGAGTGGGCTCTGCCCGCTCTTGGTAGCATAAACTGCACTGCTAAAGTCCTTGTGGAAAGCTCTGCAGCTTCCACTATACTGTCTGGAGACTTTCCTCTCCAGACCACACTCCAGAGAAAAAAAAAACAGGACTGAGCTTTTATACATTGCTCAGCCACACCCTGAGGGAGGTAGGGGGAATGCCTCCCGCCCTCTTTGCCATTCTCTTAAAACCGCACACCCTTTAACAGAGTAAACCTACCAACATATAACATGCTGGCAGATAAATAAAGTAGGTCTTAGTTCACACAGGAGAGCATCCTGTGTGACACATACCTCCCCTCACATATAAAACCAGTGACACTGTCACATATTCCCCCCTCTGCCCAAAGCCGGGGGTTTGGGCACCTTCTGACACCAGACAGGGAATCCTAGAGAGGGCATCTGCATTCCCATGTAACTTCCCTTGCCTACGCGTTAAAGTTAAACTCTTGAAGCTCTAGGAACCATCTAGTTACCTTAGCATTTTTTCCCCTCTTTTCCCTCAACCATCTCAACGGGGCATGATCTGATACTAATTTAAACTTCCGGCCTAGTAGGTAATATTTCAGTGTATCCACGGCCCATTTTATGGCTAAACACTCTTTCTCTACTATGGCGTAGTTCTTCTCGCAGGAGGACAGCTTTCGGCTTAGATAGAGAATGGGATGTTCTTCCCCATTTATTTCTTGGGAGAGTACGGCCCCTAGACCAACCTCTGATGCGTCAGTCTGGACCACAAATTCTTTCTTAAAGTCTGGCGCGACCAGGACAGGCTGCTTGCACAGTGTTAGCTTCAGCTTTTGAAACGCGGTCTCCGTTTCTTCCGTCCATTTCACCATGGTTGATTTGGTGCCTTTTAGAAGATCTGTTAGTGGGGCGGCAATCGTGGCGAAATTCGGGATAAACCGCCGGTAGTATCCCACCATTCCCAGGAATGCTTTCACCTGCTTCTTTGAGAGCGGTTGCAGCCAGGTTTGAATTGCCTCCACTTTCTTGATTTGCGGCTTTATTTCGCCTCTCCCAACAACATAGCCCAAGTATTGGCCTCCTCTTTTCCGATGGCACACTTTCTCGGATTTATGGTAAATCCTGCTTTCCTTAGCGCGTCCAAAACGGCCTGTAGTTTAGGTAGGTGACTAGCCCAGTCTGGGCTAAAGACCACAATGTCGTCGAGGTAGGCTGCGGCATACTCCTTGTGTGGGGCTAGGATCCGATCCATAGCCCTCTGGAAAGTGGCTGGGGCCCCCTGTAGTCCGAACGGCATCCGCGCGTATTGAAAACAGCCATCCGGTGTTGAGAAAGCCGTCTTCTCTTAAGCCATCTGGGACATGGGGATCTGCCAGTAGCCCTTCGTCAGGTCAAGAGTGGTGATGTACCTCGCCGGTCCAAGCCTCTCGATGAGTTCGTCGACGCGGGGCATCGGGTACGCGTCACACTTGGATACCTCATTTAGCCGACGGTAGTCATTACAAAACCTCCACTCTCCATTGGGTTTCGGCATGAGGATGATTGGGCTTGACCACCCACTCTTTGACTCCTCTATTACCCCGAGGTCTAACATCCTCTTCACCTCAGCCGAGATCACCTCCCGGCGTGCTTCCGGAATCCGATACGGCTTCAAATTCACACGTATATGTGGTTCTGTCAGTACGTCATGCTCTATCACTTGTGTATGCCCTGGCAACTCTGAGAACAGGTCCCGATTCCGCTGCAGTAATTCTCGACACTGTTGCTTCTGGGCCGGTGATAGAGTCTCTGCAATAGTGACCTCCTCCACCTTGCCTTCTGGTGCGGCTCCCAGGCAAGGAGTTTCCACAGGTTCACGGTCTCGCCACGGCTTGAGCAAGTTTATATGATATATTTGATGTGCCTTCCTTCGGCCAGGCTGGTGGACTTTATAATTAACCTCGCTGACTTTCTCACCACCTCGTATGGACCTTGCCATTTGGCGAGGAACTTGCTCTCAACGGTAGGGATCAGCACCAAAACACGGTCTCCGGGCTGGAACTGTCTTAGTCTCGCCGACCGGTTATAGACCCTCGCCTGGGCTTCCTGCGCCTGGAGGAGATGTTCCTTTACGATGGGCATCACCTTTGACATTCTCTCCTGTAACTGGGCGACATGTTCGATGATACTCCGGTGTGGCGTGACTTCAGCCTCCCAAGTTTCCTTGGCGATGTCTAGGAGACCTCTTGGATGCCGCCCATATAGGAGCTCAAATGGAGAGAAGCCCGTGGAGGCTTGAGGAACTTCTCTGACCGAGAAAAGCAGAAATTGGAGCAGGTAGTCCCAGTCTCTCCCATCCTTTTCAACGACCTTCTTGAGCATCGCCTTTAAGGTCTTGTTGAAGCGTTCCACTAGGCCGTCCGTTTGTGGATGATAAACCGAGGTCCACAGCTGAGTTATCTGAAGGACTCTGCAAAGCTCCTTCATCACCTTGCTCATGAAGGGGGTTCCTTGGTCTGTTAGAATCTCTTTTGGTAGACCTGTCCGAGCAAAAATATGGACCAACTCTCGGGTTATACTTTTACTGGACATGTTCCTTAGGGGAACCGCTTCTGGATACCGAGTCGCATAGTCCATGACGACCAGGATATATTGGTGGCCCCGAGCTGATTTGACTATGGGGCCCACGAGGTCCATGGCAATCCTCTCCTGAGTTTTCTCGACCCCTAGGTGTCCCCCCAGAACATGTGAATGGGCCATGTCTAGCACCCGCCGTCTATATGGCCCCGGCACTAACAGCTGTTCCACTGTCTCACCGCCCCTCAGTTTGGCCACCCGATATAGCAACTCCCCCTGTACTGCAAAGTGGGGGAATCTGGTGTCGGCCCCCGGCTCTTGGGCAACCCCATTACATACAGTAACCTGGTCGAACGCCCCTTTTAAGGTCAGGTCTCGAACTTGAGCAGTCCCAAAGTTCTCTCTGGACATATCTAACGCAGGTAGGTCGGCCTCCTCGGTCACTGTCTCACCCTCATCACCGACAAGGACGCACAGTGGGAACTCCTCTCTCTGAGACTCTGTCGGGGGTTCTTCTTCAAGGATCTCGCTTTTCCCCATGCTACTTAGTCCAGCTCCCTTCCCCCACAAGTCCCAGAATAAGGAAAAATCACGGCCCAATATGACGGGATGTATCAGGTCCTTTACCACCCCGACTTCATGGGACCGGGCACTACAGTCTGTCCCCACTGTTACTGTGGCCACGGGATAGTCCTTGGCGTCACCATGGATGCACCGAACACCCAGGGTTTTGGAAGGGATCAACTGGTGGGGAAGGGATGCTCTGATCAAGGTCACCAGACTCCCGGAGTCCAACAGCCCAAGCACTTTTATTCCATTAATGGATACTGCACACGCCTGCGGTCCCTCGCCAGGTCGACAGTCCACGCTACAGGCTGGATAGGCATAATAGGAGACCCGTCTGCCTAGGCTGCAGTCCATGGGCTCAGGGGATATTTGACACTTGGCGGCTACATGTCCAGTGGTGACATCGCCAGCAAACTATATCTTTCCCAACTGTTCTAAAGGCCCCTTCAATAGGAGTGGGACGCCCCCCAGTGGTGGCTCTAGACCCCTTCCGTGGTGAACCCACCCCCTTTTGGGTATCCCAGTAGGGAGAAGTGACTGCATCCGGTTTCCCAAGAGATCTCTCAACTACCTGGTACCTCTCTATCAGGCCGATAAAGTCATCTGCGTTCTGGGGATCACCCTGGGCAACCCAGGTCTGTACTGACTTGGGAAGGGAATGCATGAATCTGTCAATCACCACCAGCTCAACCATCTGGGCCGGAGTGGAGGACTCCGGTTGTAGCCACTTCTGAACAAGATGCAGTAGATCAAACATCTGCGAACGAGGGGGTTTGTTGCTAGCATACGCCCAGTGATGAACTCGCTGGGCTCTTACTGCCATATTTACTCCCAGACGTGCTAAGATCTCTGTCTTTAGTTTGGGATACTCCTTAGCATCTTGCAGCGCCAAGTTAAAATACGCTTTTTGGGGTTCACCCGATAAATATGGCGCCAGAACCTCTGCCCACTGTGCTGGTGGAAGTCTCTCCCGATCAGCCACCCTCTCAAAAACAGTCAGAAATGCTTCTACATCATCCCCAGGGGTCATCTTCTGCATGGCCCACCTTACCGCCTTCCTGACGTGAGAATCATCAGTCGGCCCTGGGGTTGGGGTGGCCGCCCTGCTCTGGATGGCGTCTGCCAAAAGCTGTATCTGCTGTTGCGCCTCCTGCTGGTGCTGCTGCTGCGACTTTTGCTGCAACTGGATCTGCTGAAGCAACAGTTTGGTCGTCTCCTGGTGCTGCTGCTGCATGCTCGCTCTGCTGGGCCTGCTGTATGCTCTGCTGGGCCTGGACCAGGTGCTTAACGAGCTCCTCCATACTGCCGGACTTCTCTGGCTGGCTGACAGCCTTCACCCAGGACATCCACCGGTCTTTGTGGCAGGTACACGTGTTCCTGGAATCCTGCACGCACTCTCACACCATCTGTGGCAAGACGACTCGCTCGGTTCTCCTGGAGGCAGACTCAGGACACACGTTCTCGGGGTTTTCTTTCTGCTGGTTTATTATCAGCCATAAACTCATGCAGGTTTCGCAGGAAAAGTAAACATGACCCCTCTGGGTTAAACGGGTAAAACATAAAAAAACAAACAATAACTCAGTCCATAGATGAGTGGGCTCTGCCCGCTCTTGGTAGCATAAACTGCACTGCTAAAGTCCTTGTGGAAAGCTCTGCAGCTTCCACTATACTGTCTGGAGACTTTCCTCTCCAGACCACACTCCAGAGAAAAAAAAAACAGGACTGAGCTTTTATACATTGCTCAGCCACACCCTGAGGGGAGGTAGGGGGAATGCCTCCCGCCCTCTTTGCCATTCTCTTAAAACCGCACACCCTTTAAAAGAGTAAACCTACCAACATATAACATTCTGGCAGATAAATAAAGTAGGTCTTAGTTCACACAGGAGAGCATCCTGTGTGACACATACCTCCCCTCACATATAAAACCAGTGACACTGTCACATAAGGTTATTTCTGAGTTAAAACACTAGTATTGTTGTTTCTAAATGATTATGAACTTGTTTTCTTAGCATTATTTGGGGTCTGCAAGCACTGCATTTTTTTTTTGTTATTTTGACCATTTCTCATTTTCTGAAAATAAATACAAAATGTATTGCTTGGAAATTCGGAGACATGTTGTCAGCAGTTTATAGAATAAAAGAGCAATTTACATTTAACTCAAAAATATACCTATAAAGAGAAAAATCAGACAAACTGAAAATTTTTCAGAGGTCTCTTAATTTTTGACACAGCTGTATATATATATATATATATATATATATATATATATATATACAGTATAGACCAAAAGTTTGGACACACCTTCTCATTCAAAGATTTTTCTGTATTTTCATGACTTTGAAAATTGTAGAATCACACTGAAGGCATCAAAACTATGAATTAACACATGTGGAATTATACATTACACTTTACAAAAAAAGTGTGAAACAACTGAAAATATGTCTTATATTCTAGGTTCTTCAAAGTAGCCACCTTTTGCTTTGATTACTGCTTTGCACGCAGAAAAGGTGAACGGATGGACTCTACATGCCTGGTTCCCACCGTGAAGCATGGAGGAGGTGGTGTGATGGTGTGGGGGTGCTTTGCTGGTGACACTGTTGGGGATTTATTCAAAATTGAAGCGGTGAGCGCTCCAGCTCACCGCAAACCATCTCGATTGGATTCAGGTCTGGTGACTGTGGAGGCCAGGTCATCTGGCGTAGCACCCCAACACTCTCCTTCTTGGTCAAATAGCCCTTACGCAGCCTGAAGTTGTGTTTGGGGTCATTGTCCTGTTGAAAAATAAATGATGGTCCAACTAAATGCAAACCGGATGGAATAGCATGCCGCTGCAAGATGCTGTGGTAGCCATGCTGGTTCAGTATGCCTTCAATTTTGAATAAATCCCCAACAGTGTCACCAGCAAAGCACCCCCACACCATCACACCTCCTCCTCCATGCTTCACGGTGGGAACCAGGCATGTAGAGTCCATCCGTTCACCTTTTCTGCGCGCAAAGCAGTAATCAAAGCAAAAGGTGGCTACTTTGAAGAACCTAGAATATAAGACATATTTTCAGTTGTTTCACACTTTTTTGTAAAGTGTAATGTATAATTCCACATGTGTTAATTCATAGTTTTGATGCCTTCAGTGTGATTCTACAATTTTCATAGTCATGAAAATACAGAAAAATCTTTGAATGAGAAGGTGTGTCCAAACTTTTGGTCTGTACTGTGTATATATATATATCTATATATATACATACAGTTATGCTCAAAAGACTACATACCCGGCAGAATTTTTGCTTTCTTGGTGTTTTTTCAGAGTATATGGATGATAACACCAAAAATTTTTCTCCACTCATGGTTAGTGGTTGGATGAAGCCATTTATTGTCAAACTACTGTGTTTTCTCTTTGTAAAACATAATGACAACCCAAAACATCCAAATGACCCTCATCAAAAGTTCACATACCCCATTTTTTAATACCGTGCATTGTCCCCTTTAATCTCAATGACAGGCAGCTTGAAGTATTTTGTGGTGCTTGTGGAAGAGGTTCTTTATTTTCTGAGATGGTAAAGCTGCCCACTCTTCTTGGCAAAAAGCCTCCAGTTCATGTAAATTTCTGTTCTGTCTAACATGATCTGCGTGCTTGAGATCTCCCCAGAGTGGCTCAATGATATTGAGGTCAGGAGACTGAGAAGGCCACTCCAGAACCTTCACTTTGTTCTGCTAAAGCCAATGACAGGTCGACTTGGCCTCGTGTTTTGGATCGTTGTAATGTTGGAACGTCCAAGTACGTCCCATGCTCAGTTTCTGGGCTGATGATTGCAAATATGCCTCCAGTAAAGCAAAATATTTAGAATTGAGAGTAGAGTTGAGCGATACTTTCCGATATCCTAAAGTATCGGAATCGGAATGGTATCGCCGATATCACTAAAATATCGGCGATACCCGATACCGATACCGGAAGTCCCATGTAAGTCTATGGGAACAAAATATCGAAATTAAAAAAAACCCCATTCTTGCCTTGTTGGTTAATTGTACATGAAGGAAAACAAGAAAGAGTAATGTAGAATGTATTGGGGAAGGTTGAGGAGACATTAAAGGCATAGATGTTTAACCCAATCAAATGGAATAGCATAAATATTTTTTTTTTTTAAAGATGTTCGGATTGACGAAGAAATTGACAATGTTGTTAACGTTTTTTATATTTTGGCAAATATGTATATTACACAACTTCCATGCTCTTCATCTTCACCTTTTTAACTTTTCACACACTTTCTCCTTCATAATCTTCTGCAGCATCATCTTTTTCATCAAATTATTCTTCATCTTCACCTTCTTTATCTTCTGTTGTGAATGGGTTTGAGATGAGTTCTGAGCAGAGGCTCCCTCTGGTGGTTACAAGCGGTACTAGTGAGGATTGGGAATCAGGTGTTACTGATTGGTCTTATTTAAGGGAATCATTTTCCCATCAGGGTTGCCGGTGATCAATTGTTCTGGTCTGAATCCTTCTTTCCAGTTTCCCTTGTAGCCTGCTGTGTCGTGTCTGCATCTCCTGCTATCAGATAAGACAATTTCTTATTTTGTGTTTTTGCTATATTTTTGCATTTTGTCCTGCACTTCTGTGGGGGCCTTCTGGGTCCCCTCCGGGGGCTTTTGCCCTCTCAGTTTAGTCCAGCCACTGTGTTTTGTACTTTTGCTTTTTGCAGTTTTTTCAGTGGCTGCTGTTTTTGTTACACCAGAGAACTAATTTAGGTGGTAGAGGTCGTGTGATCTCAGGTGATTTTGAAATTAGTAGAGTTGGTGCCTTTCAGGGTTTTCTGGGATTGCAGTAAGTGCCCTTCCTATCCTTTTCTATTTAGTTAGTTTGGGCCCCAGCGTTTGCTCATTCTATTTTCTTTCTGTGTCAGTATTTCCTCTTGTCTAACCGCCATTACATGTTTGGGGGCTTTCTATTATCTTTGGGGTTCTGCTCCGGGGCAGATAGCTTTCCTATTTCTATCTTTAGGTGTAGTTAGTTTCTCAGGCTGTGACGAGGCGTCTAGGACCAACGTAGGAACGCTCCACGGCTGCCTCTAGTTGCGGTGGTTAGTCAGGGTACTGCAATCTCATAGATTCCAACTGCTCTGGTGTATTTCCTTTTTTACCTGCACTCCTCAGCTACCGTAACATAACATTATCACCGGCCATAAAAATTGTATGGTACTCACAGAAGGGAAAAAATATTTTGAAGGAAGAAAAGTTGTCAGAGATATTTTTCTGTTTGTTGCATTTTTTTTTTTTTTTTTTTCCCTCTGTATCTCTGGGTGCTGGGGAGGATCTTTTCTCCCAATGGAGTTTGCACAGTTGTCTGGCCGTGTGGATCAGCTTGCCACTGAGGTTCGGAGTATTGCTGCATATCTTGCTAGGTTGCCTGTTGTGGAACCTAGGATCCCCATGCCAGATTTGTTTTCAGGGGATCGAGCTAAGTTTCAGAATTTCAAAAATAATTGTAAATTGTTTCTTGCCTTAAAATCTAAGTCCTCAGGAAACGCAGCGCAGCAGGTTCAAATTGTCATCTCTCTCCTGCGCGGCGATCCTCAGGATTGGGCTTTTTCCCTCACACCTGGGGATCCTGTTTTGAGTGATGTTGATGCATTTTTTCAGGCTTTGGGGTTATTGTACGATGAGCCTAATGTCACTGATCAAGCTGAAAAAGCCTTGTTGGCATTAAATCAGGGGCTTGATGACGCTGAGTTATACTGTCAGAGATTCCGTAGGTGGGCAGTCCTGACCAAATGGAATGACGACGCTTTGGCGGCCCTTTTCCGGAAGGGTCTGTCGGATAATGTAAAGGATGTTATGGTGGGATTCCCTGTCCCCTCTGGTCTCAATGATTCTATGTCATTAGCGATTCAAATTGACAGACGTTTGCGTGAGCGGAGAAGTATGCGTGGAGTGGTGTTGCCTTGTGAGCCAGCTGCTGAGCCCATGCAGTGTGATGGAGTGGTGTCTGGGGCACAGCGTCATGAGTTTCGAAAGCGCAATGGGTTATGTTTCTACTGTGGTGATGCCTCTCATGCTATTTCAGTCTGCCCTAAGCGGGGAAGACGTTTTGCACGCTCAGTTGTCTTGGGTAGTGTTCAGACTAAGTTTTTATTAACTGTCACTCTGATATGCTCTCTGTCCTCATTTTCTGCTCAGGCTTTCGTTGATTCTGGAGCAGCTATTAACCTGATGGATTATGATTTTGCTAAACGTTGTGGATTTCCCTTGATACCCCTACAGAAGTCTATTCCCCTACTGGGGATCGATTCTACCCTTTGGCTGAGAATAAACCCCAGTTTTCTACTCAGGTGATAATGAGGGTTGAACCTGATCACCAGGAGTGCTGCAAATTTTTGGTTCTATATAATCTGCATGACATTATCGTGCTGGGTTTCCCTTGGTTACAGTCTCATAATCCTGTTTTGGATTGGAAATCTGTGTCTGTAACCAGTTGGGGCTGCCAATGTGTTAATACCAACACTCCTGTTTTTTCTGCCTCCCCCCAGGCTGAGGATGTTCCTGACTTTTTGTTTGATTTTTCTGATGTGTTTAGCGAAAGTAAATCTGCATCCTTACCTCCCCATAGGAGCTATGACTGCGCTATTGAATTAGTGCCAGGTAGTAAATTCCCTAAGGGTCGCCTTTTTAACTTGTCTGTACCTGAACATGACGCTATGCGGTCTTATATCAAGGAATCATTGGAGAAGGGTCATATCAGACCATCCTCTTCACCCTTAGGTGCCGGTTTTTTCTTTGTGGCCAAAAAAGATGGTTCATTAAGGCCGTGTATTGATTATCGTCTCTTGAACAATATTACTGTGAAATATCAATACCCGTTACCCTTGATTTCTGACCTGTTTTCCAGGGTGAAAAACGCTACTTGGTTTACCAAGCTTGACCTCAGGGGGGCGTATAACCTTATTCGCATTAAGCACGGGGATGAATGGAAGACGGCATTTAACACCCCTGAAGGGCATTTTGAGTACCTTGTGATGCCCTTTGGGCTCACTAATGCTCCTTCCGTCTTCCAGTCCTTCATGAATGACATTTTCAGGGATTTTGTGGACAAGTTTCTGATTGTTTATTTGGATGATATCTTGATTTTTTCTAATGACTGGGACTCTCATGTGAAACATGTTCGAACTGTATTCCAGATTTTGAGAGAGAATGCTCTGTATGTGAAGGGATCAAAGTGTCTTTTTGGCGTACAGAAGATCTCATTTCTGGGATTCATTTTGTCCCCATCTGTTATTGAAATGGACCCGGTCAAGGTTCAGGCCATCTGTGATTGGGTCCAACCTACTTCATTAAAGGCTCTTCAGAGATTTTTGGGTTTTGCCAATTTTTATCGTAAATTTATTGGTAATTTCTCTGTTATTGTTAAACCATTAACTGATTTGACCAGAAAGGGTTCTGATGTGGTGAATTGGCCTCCTGAGGCAGTCTCTGCGTTTCAGGAACTTAAGCAGAGATTCACTTCTGCTCCTGTTCTACGGCAGCCTGATGTTTCTCTGCCATTTCAGGTGGAGGTTGATGCCTCTGAAATTGGGGCAGGTGCCGTTTTGTCCCAAAAAGATCCAGAGACCTCTAAAAGTAACCCTTGTGCCTTTTTCTCTCGAAAATTTTCTCCTACTGAACGTAATTATGACGTGGGTAATCGGGAGTTATTGGCCATGAAGTGGGCTTTTGAAGAGTGGAGACATTGGCTGGAGGGAGCCAAACATCAGGTGGTGGTCCTTACGGACCATAAGAATCTGGTCTATCTGGAATCTGCCAAGCGACTCAATCCTAGACAGGCCAGGTGGGCCTTGTTTTTCACACGTTTTAATTTTGTGGTTTCCTTTCTTCCTGGCACTAAGAATGTTAAGGCGGATGCCCTCTCGAGGAGTTTCCTTGCGGACTCTCCTGAGCTATCTGATCCCTCTGTTATTTTGAAGGAGGGTGTAGTTCTTTCCGCCATCTCGCCTAATTTGAGACTTGCTCTGGAGGGGTGTCAGGAGGATAGGCCCGAGCGCTGCCCTGTTGGAAATTGTTTGTCCCGGACCGATGGAAAAAGAGTGTGATGTCTGAGATTCATTGTTCCGCATTGGCTGGGCATCCCGGAATTTTTGGTACCAGAGACTTGGTTAGTCGGTCCTTTTGGTGGCCTACCTTGTCTCGCGATGTCAGGGAATTTGTGCAGTCCTGCGGGACTTGCTCTCGCTCCAAGCCTTGCTCTCGCTCTAGTGGTTTGTTGATGCCATTGCCTGTGCCCAAGAGACCATGGACCCATATCTCTATGGATTTCATTTCCGATCTTCCTGTTTCTCAGAGAATGACCACCATCTGGGTAATTTGTGATAGGTTTTCCAAAATGATACATCTTGTGCCATTACCTAAGTTGCCTTCCTCCTCTGAATTGGTGCCGTTGTTCCTTCAGCACGTGGTTCGTTTACACGGCATTCCTGAGAACATTGTGTCTGACAGAGGAGTCCAGTTTGTTTCCAGATTTTGGAGGACTTTTTGTTCTAAACTGGGTGTTCAATTGTCTTTCTCCTCGGCATTTCATCCTCAGACCAATGGTCAAACTGAGAGAACAAACCAGACATTGGAGACTTATCTAAGATGCTTTGTGTCTGCTGATCAGGATGACTGGGTCTCTTTTTTGCCTTTGGCTGAGTTTGCTCTTAATAATAGGGCTAGCTCTGCCACTTTGATGTCTCCGTTTTTCTGTAATTCTGGGTTTCACCCTCGATTTTCTTCAGGACAGACGGAGGCTTCTGTCTGTCCAGGTGTTGACTCTGTTGTTGAGCGTATGCAGCAGATTTGGGACCAGGTAGTGGAGAGGTTGTCCCTCTCTCAGGAGAAGGCCCAGCGGTTTGCTAACCGGCATAGGACTGATGGTCCTCGGTTTAAAGTGGGGGACTTGGTCTGGTTGTCCTCAAAGAATATTCCTATGAGAGTAGCATCTCCTAAATTTAAGCCTAGGTTCATTGGACCTTATAAGATCATGGAGATTATTAATCCTGTTTCTTTTCGTTTGCTTCTTCCAGGGACATTTAAGATCCATAACGTGTTCCACAAGTCCTTGTTGAAGAGGTTTGTTGAGCCAGTGGTTCCTGCTGCTGTGCCTCCTGACCCTGTTTTGGTTGAGGGCAATCTGGAGTATGTGGTTGAGAAAATATTGGATTCTCGTTTTTCTAGACGAAGACTCCAGTATTTGGTTAAATGGAGAGGTTATGGTCAGGAAGATAATTCTTGGGTGTTTGCTTCGGACATCCATGCTAGGAGACTTATCCGTGCGTATCATAGAACTCATCCTGACCGACCTGGTTGCTCAAATGAGGGTTCGGTGACCCCTCCTCAAGGGGGGGGTACTGTTGTGAATGGGTTTGAGATGAGTTCTGAGCAGAGGCTCCCTCTGGTGGTTACAAGCGGTACTAGTGAGGATTGGGAATCAGGTGTTACTGATTGGTCTTATTTAAGGGAATCATTTTCCCATCAGGGTTGCCGGTGATCAATTGTTCTGGTCTGAATCCTTCTTTCCAGTTTCCCTTGTAGCCTGCTGTGTCGTGTCTGCATCTCCTGCTATCAGATAAGACAATTTCTTATTTTGTGTTTTTGCTATATTTTTGCATTTTGTCCTGCACTTCTGTGGGGGCCTTCTGGGTCCCCTCCGGGGGCTTTTGCCCTCTCAGTTTAGTCCAGCCACTGTGTTTTGTACTTTTGCTTTTTGCAGTTTTTTCAGTGGCTGCTGTTTTTGTTACACCAGAGAACTAATTTAGGTGGTAGAGGTCGTGTGATCTCAGGTGATTTTGAAATTAGTAGAGTTGGTGCCTTTCAGGGTTTTCTGGGATTGCAGTAAGTGCCCTTCCTATCCTTTTCTATTTAGTTAGTTTGGGCCCCAGCGTTTGCTCATTCTATTTTCTTTCTGTGTCAGTATTTCCTCTTGTCTAACCGCCATTACATGTTTGGGGGCTTTCTATTATCTTTGGGGTTCTGCTCCGGGGCAGATAGCTTTCCTATTTCTATCTTTAGGTGTAGTTAGTTTCTCAGGCTGTGACGAGGCGTCTAGGACCAACGTAGGAACGCTCCACGGCTGCCTCTAGTTGCGGTGGTTAGTCAGGGTACTGCAATCTCATAGATTCCAACTGCTCTGGTGTATTTCCTTTTTTACCTGCACTCCTCAGCTACCGTAACATAACAATCTTCTTCTTAAACTTCTTGCTATTCATCTTTGTTAACATTACTCATATTCTTCTTATTAAACTATTATTCTTATTCATATTCTGCTTCATCTTCTTCATCATATTCTTATTTGTGACAGAGAATCCTGTACTTGTAATCTGTCAAAGTATGAATTTTTCATCCTTCCGTTCTTGCTGTCACAAAAGATTTAAATTACAACAGTATTTGTCCGTGTTCAGTTTAGCCTGCAGCAGCAGGCATTTTCCAGGGGCACCACGAGGAGGAACGGAGTCACCCCCATACACTGCTTAGTCTTCTTCTGCTTAGAATTTAGAGCATATATTTTGCTCTTCATTTTGGTCTTATACTTCATGTTCTTCTGCTTTTAGATCTTCTGCTTATTGTTCTTGTGTCTCTTGTTCCGTATCTTGTATTTGTAGCACAATCTTGTACCAGCTGATGTTACTGGGACACGGTTACTAAGCAGGAGGTACCTGTGCTCCAAAGCACTACCAAGGACCAGCAGACGTTGCTGGAACTCGGATACCGAGATGGAGGCACCTAGGCCAAAGGCACTGCGGAGAAACCAGTTGACGGTACTGGAACCCGTACGGGTAGCAGAAGGTACAAGAGCCAATGCAAGTAACGAGGACCAGCTGACTGTGCTGGAACCCGGAGGGGCAGCAGAAGGAAAAGAGCCAATGGCACAACCGAGGACCAGCTGACGTTACTGGGACACGGTTACTAAGCAGGAGGTACCTGTGCTCCAAAGCACTACCAAGGACCAGCAGACGTTGCTGGAACTCGGATACCGAGATGGAGGCACCTAGGCCAAAGGCACTGCGGAGAACCAGCTGACGGTACTGGAACCGGAGGGGCAGCAGAAGGAAAAGAGCCAATGGCACAACCGAGGACCAGCTGACGTTACTGAACCCCAGTAACACAGGAGCAAGTGTTGACTGTGCTAACAGCACTTCCGAGCAACAACTGGCGGTGTTGGAGCCCAGGGTCAAGGAGGATGTTTAAATACTAGATCAAGTAATTTCCTTGTTACCTGTCAATTTTAAATGTCTATACTTCAAACAAGAGAAAGATAACCTTTACTACCATAAGATGATGATTTCATTTAAACTAATATCTAGATAAATAAAGAATTGACAAACATAAACACATACATTAACATGTTGAACAGCAATGCAAACCACAAAATAAATTAGTTAAGGAATCTGCTATACGGTTGTACATAAAAGCATACAAGTACATATCTGAATCCATTAATGATGGATAAGTAACAGTATGTACACCATTTTTATTGTATAGACAATGAATGTCTGACTTCAAAACATCATCAGCATTACAAGTAATCTGTGATATTACTAAAATGTTCCATTTGCTGAATAATGTCACTAAATATTTTATACAAAATTATACAATTTCCATCATGTAATACTCATAATATGTGGCAATAATCATTTTTATTAACAAACATAACCTTTAAAAAGTGCATAGTGCATAGTGAAAATTGCTATTTATGGCTGACTGTCGACTTGGAAGCATGACAACAGATAGATAAGGTATATATAGATGAGACTGCATAGCCACAGATGGTGAATGGCGATGTAATACTGTACCTCAATAAAGTGTGCGTCACTACTACATAATTTTTTTTATATAGCTTTATAAACAGGGTACATGGATGTATGCTTGTGCCTTTGTTTTGACGCACAGACTGCCTTCCTGCTGAGACGCATTGGGTAGTGAACAGTTGTGTGCAGTGTTCACTGCAGTCTCTGCGGAATAACCACACTTAGACCTTATAACTTTTCAGACTTTCTTTATCAATCTACCAAGATGAAGAAGGCAGGGAGTAAGGCACGTGGTCGTGGAGTTTCTTCAGGGAGAGGACGTGGGGATTCTGTGGCTGCTGCGGCCCCCAGTGACACAGCATCCACCAGTTTTCCCCGTGAGCGTTCCTTTATGCGCACTTTTGTAGGAGCTCGGAGTACCCCCCTGCTGCGGGAAGAACAAATTGAAGCCGTTGTTGTTTGGATGTCAGCCAATGCATCGACTTCAATTGCTTCTACCTCCTCTCAGGACCACAGCACTGTTGGGCAACCATCTGTCTCTTCACCGCCTGGCAAATTGCCCAGGCAGTCAGAGAGTTCTGTACAGGAGCCAGCTGAGTGTCTGCTTCTGTTCTCAGAATCTATTGGCTTGCAAACAGGGGCCCAGCCAAGCAGCATTCTGTAATGTGAAGAGGGAGTATGCAGTGATGCGCAACAGCTGTGTCTCTCTGAATCTGAAGAGGTGGGTGAGACAGTGCCGATGGTCAGCACACCGCAGAACGCATCTGATGATGATGAGACCCAGGTGCCAGTTTCTGTTGAGCATGGTGCTGGCCAGACCACCCAACAGCAGTTGTTGGAAGAGGGTAGTGGAGATGATGAGGTCCAAGACCCAACATGGCATGAGGAACAGGAAGGTGGTGGGAGCAGCTCAGAGGAATAATAATAATATTTATTTATATAGCGCCATCATATTCCGCAGCGCTTTACAGTTTAGCAGTTTCAGAACACAAGTCATAAGTAACAACGTTAACAATACAATAATTTAAGCTAAATAAGTCGCCCCTGCTCGTGACAGCTTACAATGTACAATGAGATGGGGGAGATACAAAGTATAGGTGTTTATATACAATGGTGCATTTACAATGATGTTCCAGCCATCTTAAGGGACTGAGGGATGGAGATAGTGAATGGGCTAGAGACACACACACACTTACACAGAATACATAGAATGACTTTGATTAGTGAATGTGATAGGCCGCTCTGAACAAATGTGTTTTGAGGGAGCGCCTGAAACCATGCAAATTGTGGATAGTCCTAATTTCTTGGGGTACAGCATTCCAGAGGATTGGCGTAGAGCAGGAGAAGTCTTGGAGTCGGGAGTGGGAGGTACGTATTAGTGCAGAGGTTAGTCGAAAGTCGTTTGCAGAGCGCAGCAGTCGGTTAGGCCGATAGATAGAAATGAGGGAGGAGATGTAGGAGGGGTGCTGCACTGTGGAGAGCTTTGTGGGTGAGAACCAGTACTTTGGTTGAAAGCTGGGAGAGGCCTAGAGAAATGGTTAGTGATAGAAGGAAGATAGAGGAAGACATTGCCCCAACGGTACAAACAGGAGGGAGAGTTAGGCTGCAGACTCGGTTGCCTGTAGCCTCCAGTTTGGCACCTGTTCGGAGCAGTTGTCTTCCAAAAGTCAAAACGTGCGCTCCCAGGACTTGCACTGCGTGGTCCTTTTTTCACACACTTGCACATGATATTTGCTATGTGAAATGCAAGCTGTGTAATCAAAAATTAAAAATAGCTAAAAGTGTCAGTCACCTCAATACCACAAATATGTGGAAACATGTGCGGACAAAGCACGTAGTTGAGTTACAAAGACACACTGGAGATGTAGGCCAACCTACAGCAGCACCTACATCTTCAGGTTGTGTTGAAGCCTCTTCATCGAGCTCACACACAGCTGGTTCTGCTTCCTCACAGGATCGCCATGGAAGAACCTCGGCCACTGTTGTCCAGAGACAAACTGTTATTCCACACACAGCAGCAAGTTCCCTGTCATCCTCACACTCCCAGGCCACAAAACAGCCATCGGTAGCACAGGCATGGGATAAAAGACGGCCATACTCCGCAAACCATGCACGAGCACAGGCTCTGAATGCTGGCATTGCAAAACTCCTGTCCCTTGAAATGCTGTGATTCAGGCTGGTGGAGACAGACAGTTTCCGTAACTGAATATCATTGTCAGTCCCACAATACAATGTGCCAAGCCGATTTCATTTCAGCAGGCAAGCCGTCCCTGGTCTGCAAAAGCATGTTGAGGGAAAAATTAAACATGCGCTACTAAAAGCCCTCAGTAGCAAGGTCCACCTGACCACCGATGCGTGGACCAGTACCCATTGTTATGATCTGCTACAACCAGTAAGGAAAGAAGGGAATTCTGTCCCTACAATACAACTAAGCTGAATCCCTACGATGTAACGGGGAACCTGATCCTGCGACCAGACCCGCTAAAGTCCTCATCTAGTGTGAACGAAGACCTATAGTTGCGAGGGAGTAATCCCTACAAGATCTAGGGACTGGGAGAAAAGGTGGACACCTCCTAACATAAATTGTAGCATGGATAATTAAACAGAAAAATAAATACTTTGTGATCCTAACATCAAGCAAAACTGACAGATTAAGGCACCTAAGCACCCGGCTAGCTTAACAGTAGATAATACAATGAAGTCAAGCAAAGCCAGAAGGGCGGAGCCAGACTAAATAGGGAAAAAAGGTCATGTGACCAGCAAACTGAAACAAAACCTAACAAGAGGGTTCTAACACCC
>JARQOD010007409.1:0-39303 GCA_033576555.1 Oophaga sylvatica | reverse complement strand
CCTACCCAGCACTAGAGATCAGCATTGAAAACACTGGGAAGCCCCCTTTGTCCCTCACTAGAGATCACAGTGACATCACTGAGAATGCCTCCTATCCATCACTAGAGATCAGCGGTGACATTACTGAGAATGCCACCTATCCATCACTAGAGATCACCGGTGACATCATGAGAATGCCTCCTATCCATCACTAGAATCAGCAGTGACATCACTGAGAATGCCTCCTATCCATCACTAGAGATCAGGGTGACATCACTGAGAATGCCTCCTATCCATCACTAGATATCAGCAGTGACATCACTGAGAATGCCTCCTATCCATCACTAGAGATCAGCGGTGACATCACTGAGAATGCCTCCTATCCATCACTAGAGATCAGGTGACATCACTGAGAATGCCTCCTATCCATCACTAGAGATCAGAGGTGACATCACTGAGAATGCCACCTATCCATCACTAGAGTCAGGGTGACATTACTGAGAATGCCTCCTATCATCACTAGATATCAGCGGTGACATCACTGAGAATGCCCCTATCCATCACTAGAGTCAGAGTGACATTACTGAGAAATGCCTCCTATCATCACTAGAGATCAGCGGTGACATCACTGAGAATGCCTCCTATCCATCACTAGAGATCAGAGGTGACATCACTGAGAATGCCTCCTATCCATCACTAGAATCAGAGGTGACATCACTGAGAATGCCTCCTATCCATCACTAGAGATCAGAGTGACATCACTGAAATGCCTCCTATCATCACTAGATATCAGAGGTGACATCACTGAGAATGCCCCTATCCATCACTAGAGTTCAGAGTGACATACTGAAAATGCCTCCTATCATCACTAGAGATCAGCGGTGACATCACTGAGAATGCCTCCTATCCATCAATAGAGATCAGAGTGACATCACTGAGAATGCCTCCTATCCATCACTAAGATCAGCGGTGACATCACTAAGAATGCCTCCTATCCATCACTAGAGATCAGCAGTGACATCACTGAGAATGCCTCCTATCCATCACTAGAGATCAGCGTGACATCACTGAGAATGCCACCTATCCATCACTAGAGATCAGTGGTGCATCACTGAGAATGCGCCTATCCATCACTAGAGATCAGCGGTGACATCACTGAGAATGCCCCTATCCATCACTAGAGATCAGTGGTGACATCACTGAGAATGCCTCCTATCCATCACTAGAATCAGAGGTGACATCACTGAGAATGCCTCCTATCCATCACTAGAGATCAGCAGTGACATCACTGAGAATGCCTCCTATCCATCACTAGAGATCAGCAGTGACATCACTGAGAATGCTCTTATCCATCACTAGAGATCAGCGGTGACTTCACTGGAAATGTACTGCACCTCCCTTGTCCCTCCAGCCACGAGCTTTGTAGTTTTCCGTACAAACTTTTGGTGAATATTTAACCAGACAGGAATTCGCTGTGTGTGTCGTTTACCTGCCCTCCCGCCACCTTCCTCCATGGGAGGTAATTTGGTCACAGAGGATGAGTTTGAGACTTAGGGTGTGGAGCATTATATGTATATTAGGGTGCAAAGAGCAGGCGATGAGAATAGAAGTACTATAACTCAGATGATGAGACTCTATAAATTAGTGACCCCTTCCCAGAAGTCTCTGCTTCTGCTTCCAATCGTGACTGTGCGGTGCATGTGCAGTGCGAAGGCTCCTGATCAGCCTCGGGTTGGCTCTCACATGCCTCTATGTAGTGATGAGAGTTCAGCTTTGCCATAATGATATCTCAGATTTGGTAATGATGAGGCTTCGAGTCATCAGATAATGAATGGATGATGGGAACATGTCTCATACAATGTGTCAGGCTCTCGTCCTCGAACTTCACAATCACAATTACCAGTCTTATAAGCAGCGTCGGAATGGAACACATTGGGCCCACCAGAGAAAATCATTCTTGGGGCCCACTATGTAGCTACATAGAAATAAATACAAGACCACAAATTGTGCAGTAAAACACACTAATATCAGGGTATAATATAAGGTAGTACATGTCTTAATTATGTAGCAGGAGTTGGGGTAGCCTCCCTCATAGATTATAAAGCAGCCCCCTCATAGGGGATAATGCTGCCCCCCTCATAGAGGATAATGCTGCCCCCCCTCATAGGGTATATATATATATATATATATTATATATATATATATATAGAAAGATAATAGATAGATACCATATATACTCAAGTATAAGACGACCCCCCTAATTTTGCCACAAAAAACTGGGAAAACTTATCGACTCGAGTATAAGCCTAGGGTGGAAAATGAGATTATGCCCCATATGCTGCCCCATGTATTATGCCCCCATAGATGCTCCATAAATTGTGCCCTCATAGATGCTCCATAGATTATGCCCTCATAGATGCTCCATAGATTATGCCCCCATAGATGCTCCATAGATTATTCCCCATAGATGCTCCTTAGATTATGCCCCCATAGAAGCTCCATAGATTATGCCCCATAGATGCTCCATAGATTGTGCCCCCATAGATGCTCCTTAGATTATGCCCCCATAGAAGCTCCATAGATTGTGCCCCCATAGATTATGCCCCTATAGATGCTCCATAGATTATGCCCCCATAAATGCTCCTTAGATTATGCCCCCATAGATTATGCCCCCATAGATGCTCCTTAGATTATGCCCCCATAGAAGCTCCATAGATTATGCCCCCATAGATGCTCCATAGATTATGCCCCCATAGATGCTCCATAGATTATGCCCCCATAGATTATGCCCCCATAGATGCTCCTTAGATTATGCCCCTGTAAGGGAAAGTTTGTCACCATTTTGTATAGGACCTGTACCAGCCTCCATTTTGTCAGTTCACACAGCCACAGACTTTTAGCTACACAGGGCCTATTAGCATATTCAGTACGACCAGCTTTGATGTCCACTATGAATCAATAGGCCTTTACATGCTAATTGGTTTAGGCCAGGGTCTGAATAAGATGGTCAGTCGTATGGTAAATAGCTCAAGCTCAAGCCATTGTTTCCTGCTCCATATGAATTGCAGGCCAGTTAATATGCGTGCTTCAAAGCAAATGGGGAAGGGCCTAGCAGGTTTAAAAGCTGTAGCCAAGAAGAGGCTGGTCTCTCATTCCATTTTCACACACAGAAGCACCAGGGACAGACTTGCCAAATGGAGCTGCAGCACATGCATTGGGGGCTGTCCAGCAACTGAAGACTTTCACCTGGGGAACGCAGAGCTCCATGCCTCCCCATGACCATACAACCCGGTAATATTGATCTATAGCTTATACCTTTAAGCCTTGTACATTATTGTTGTATTCTTACTCTGACTGCAAATCCATTGTAATTACGTTGTATAGCTTTACTGTATATTTCTGTAATTATCTAGTGTGCCCTTAAGGCAAATTAAACCATAAAATTAATCTTGGGCTGATGCTTTTACTCTGATCACGAATCTTAGAATACCCAGTGGGTAGCAGGACACCTTCCCCGGCGGCCATTTGCTCTAGGTGCAGTTCTCTTACTGACCTGAGAGACAAAGGGGGGAGCCGGAGAGCTGTACCTGTGGAGTTACGTCCATTGGTGACGTGGGAGGAAAGGGGTCGTCCGTCACATTTGGTAGCGGCGGTGGTATCAGAAGCTGTGATACCCGGGCTACCGTGTGGCGGCCGGCTTAGTTCCTCACAAATTGGTGGCAGCGGTGGGATCAGAGTAATAGTGTGCGTGGGACCCCTACTCCCAGACACTAGAGACTACCAGCAGTACTTTCACTGCTGGGGTCTTAAGGTCAGCCCAGCACTAGACGGTCAGAGTGTAAATATAACAAGTTGTGTGCAAGGTCAGGGTTGCAGCTGTGTTTCAGTAACCAAAGGTTCCCAAGATGGCGGAAGGCACCAGGGGGCAAAGGGGAGAGGCCAATGCTGTGGCCTATGAGGGGTTCGATACCGATGAGGGGAGCTCAGCCAGGGCTCCCCAAGGAGCCCGACCCCCGTGCTCAGTCTCACAGTGGACTGTCCACCCCCTGCCCGTCCCAGCCTGTCGAGATCGGAGGCCCTTTTCCAAGCGGCTATGGCACAGCTCGAGGCTGGTGATGACGCCGCCTACGACAGACTCCTGGTGGCGGCAGAGAAAGCAGCAGAGCGGGAGCAAGCGGCGGCAGAGAAAGCAGCAGAGCGGGAGCAAGCGGCGGCAGAGAAAGCAGCAGAGCGTGAGCAAGCAGCAGCAGAGAGAGCAGAGAGAGCAGCGGAGCGGGAGCATACAGAACGCCGTGAAGCTGCGGAGCACCGGCACCGACTGGAGATGGCTCAGCACGGGCCCCCGCTGGACGCACCAGGCCCACCGGAGACAATGGCTTCCAAGGTCCGGGCGGAGGACTTTCCCTTACTTGAAAAGGATGGAGACCTGGATTCCTTTCTGCTTGCTTTTGAGAGGACATGCCTCCAACATCATCTGGCCCTGGATCAGTGGGCAAGGTACCTGACCCCCCGTTTGAGGGGTAAGTCCCTGGAAGTTTTGGGGGACTTACCTGCCGGGGAGGAGCAGGACTACAACAGCATCAAGCGAGCCCTGATCCAGCACTACAACCTCACCCCGGAGTCGTACCGCAGGAAGTTCAGGAGCCTGCAGCGGGGTTCAAAGGACACCTGGACCGACCACATGCGGGCCCTGCTGAGAGCTGCGGAGCACTGGACCTCGGGTCTAGAGCTCACTACCCGCCAGGAGGTCCAGGAACTGTTTGTCGTGGAGCAATTTTTATGGAACTGCCCAGAAGACCTCCAGCAGTTCCTCCGTGACCGGAAACCAAAGGGGGCTTCTGCTACAGCCGCCCTGGCAGACGAGTATGCCAACAACAGGGCGCCGGAGCCAAAGAAGCCTGCCAGCAGCACCTGGAGAGGGGGTAAGCCCAATCCTGCCCCAGCCCCATATCCAGCCCCCAGAGTGCAAGGGGTGTACCCCCTGCTGCCCTCTCCAGGCCAGGAACAGAACCCAGACGTTGCCATAATTGCGATCAGCCAGGACACTTTAAGGCTGCATGTCCCCAGCGCCAGAAGGCCCCATCCCTGTCCCAGAAACCGTCCACTGTTTTGTGTGTGGGAGGGGGTGGTGGGAGGTCCCTAGACAATTACCAACCCGTCACCATCGGCCGCTCAGCGGTCATGGGACTGCGGGACACAGGCGCTGAACGAACCCTGGTACGCCCTGAGGTGGTGTCCCCTCAAGACTTGGTACCTGGGAAAACCCTTTCCGTCTCCGGAATTGGAGGCATTGAACCGGCGCTGCCCGTTGCTAAGGTGTATTTGGACTGGGGCGCCGGGAGGGGGATGCGGGAGGTGGGAGTAACGCCAAATATTCCTGCAAATGTGTTGCTTGGGACCGATTTGGGGCGGCTAGTGTCCCAGTATGTGGCCACTGAACCCCCAAGTTCGGCTCCCCAAGAATGTCATGACTCTATTGTGAATGCTAATGTTAATGTATTGAATGTGCCTCCAACAGTGGAGGAGGGAGTGAAACCTGATGGTAAGCCATGCACTGACACTACACACACAGGGCTCACAGTGAGGACAGGTGAGGAGGCTGTAGGGGAGAGCTCAGAGGTGGAGGGAGGGGCTGCTATGAGCAGTGTAGGGCCCCTAAGTGAACCCAGCCTGCTGAGTCTAGGGCCCCTGCAGGAAGAGAACAGGCCATGGGGGGAGGGGGTGTCCCGGGAGAGGAGCCACCAGGTAGGACCCCAGGTCAGGAGTCCCCCACATCAGGAAGTCAGGGAAGTCTGCCTGACCCGGCGACTTGGTCAGAGGATGAGGGAAAGCAGGCGCTACCCGTGGTCTCAGCGGTCGTGGCCGCTGTTACCAGGAGTGGGAGCGCTGAAGCCCAAGGAGCCTCGCGGAGGTCCGACGGTTTCCCCCTCTCTGACCAAGTGGCTGCCGAGTCAGACAGTAGCCAGGAGACAGATCCCGGGGAACTGACAGAGGACAGGGCAGTTTCATCAATTCTTGCCATATCTAGTCAGGGATTTCAGGCAGCGTTGGAAGCTGACCCTAGCCTGAAGACTCTCAAGGAACAGGCGGCACAGCCTCCCCTGGAGTCCGACCGCGAGCGAGTGGTCTGGGACCAGGGACGGCTGTACCGGGTAACGGTCCAGCAGGGTTCACCGGAGGCGTGGCCCAGGGACCGACAGTTAGTGGTGCCCCATCCGTTCAGGGCGGAATTGTTGCGGATCGCACACGAGATTCCAATGTCCGGACACTTAGGGATCACTAAAACCAGGGCCAGGCTAGCTCAGCATTTCTACTGGCCTGGAATGAGGACCGAGGTGATAGCCTACTGCCGTTCGTGTGACACCTGTCAGAGGGTGGGGAAGGTGGGGCCGCGCCCCAAAGCCCCACTGGTAACTCTGCCCATCATCGAAGAGCCTTTCCCGAGGGTGGCTGTGGATCTCATTGGACCTCTGTCCACTCCCAGCAGCTCCGGGAAATGCTTCATACTAACGGTAGTGGACTATGCCACCCGGTACCCGGAGGCGGTAGCTTTGTCGTCCATTCGGGCCGACAAAGTGGCCACTGCCTTACTGGAGATTTTCTCCAGAGTGGGGTTTCCCAAGGAAATGCTCACCGACCGAGGGACCCAGTTCATGTCGCAGCTGATGGAGTCTCTCTGTAAGCAGGTACAGGTGCAACATCTGGTGGCCAGCCCGTATCACCCACAGACCAATGGCTTGTGTGAGCGGTTCAATGGCACCTTAAAGCAGATGCTGAAGATGTTGGTCGACTCCCACGGGAGAGACTGGGAGCGGTATCTCCCACACCTGCTGTTTGCCTACCGGGAGGTTCCACAGGCCTCAACGGGGTTCTCCCCCTTTGAGCTCCTGTACGGGCGACGTGTACGGGGGCCCCTTGCTCTGGTGAAGGAAGCATGGGAAGGGGATTTAGCCACCCCTGGAGTGTCGGTCATTGAGTATGTCGTGCGCTTCCGGGACCGAATGATGGCCTTGACACGGCTGGTGCATGACAATATGACCCAAGCTCAGGCTGACCAGAAGCGATGGTACGACCAGAATGCTTGTGAGCGGACCTACCAGGTGGGTCAAAAGGTGTGGGTACTGGTCCCCGTACCACAAAACAAGCTTCAGGCGGCCTGGGAGGGTCCATACCTCGTGCACGAGCAGCTCAACGCCGTCACCTACCTGGTCACCCTGGACCACGCCCGTGGAAGGAGGAAGGCCTTCCATGTGAACATGATGAAGGCCCATCACGAGCAGGAGGCTTATGCTCACCCAGTGTGCAACCTTCCAGAGGAAGGAGAGGACAGAGAGTCAGAAATCCTCGTGGATCTGCCACCCTAGCCAAAGAGAGGGTGCGGTAGGGCGCATGGGGGAACACAGGAATGTGATGCCCCCTAGCGCCCTCAAAAGCAGGGAGGTGTAAGGGAAAGGTTGTCACCATTTTGTATAGGACCTGTACCAGCCTCCATTTTGTCAGTTCACACAGCCACAGACTTTTAGCTACACAGGGCCTATTAGCATATTCAGTACGACCAGCTTTGATGTCCACTATGAATCAATAGGCCTTTACATGCTAATTGGTTTAGGCCAGGGTCTGAATAAGATGGTCAGTCGTATGGTAAATAGCTCAAGCTCAAGCCATTGTTTCCTGCTCCATATGAATTGCAGGCCAGTTAATATGCGTGCTTCAAAGCAAATGGGGAAGGGCCTAGCAGGTTTAAAAGCTGTAGCCAAGAAGAGGCTGGCCTCTCATTCCATTTTCACACACAGAAGCACCAGGGACAGACTTGCCAAATGGAGCTGCAGCACATGTATTGGGGGCTGTCCAGCAACTGAAGACTTTCACCTGGGGAACGCAGAGCTCCATGCCTCCCCATGACCATACAACCCGGTAATATTGATCTATAGCTTATACCTTTAAGCCTTGTACATTATTGTTGTATTCTTACTCTGACTGCAAATCCATTGTAATTACGTTGTATAGCTTTACTGTATATTTCTGTAATTATCTAGTGTGCCCTTAAGGCAAATTAAACCATAAAATTAATCTTGGGCTGATGCTTTTACTCTGATCACGAATCTTAGAATACCCAGTGGGTAGCAGGACACCTTCCCCGGCGGCCATTTGCTCTAGGTGCAGTTCTCTTACTGACCTGAGAGACAAAGGGGGGCGCCGGAGAGCTGTACCTGTGGAGTTACGTCCATTGGTGACGTGGGAGGAAAGGGGTCGTCCGTCACATTTGGTAGCGGCGGTGGTATCAGAAGCTGTGATACCCGGGCTACCGTGTGGCGGCCGGCTTAGTTCCTCACAGCCCCCATAGAAGCTCCATAGATTATGCCCCCATAGATGCTCCATAGATTATGCCCCCATAGATTATGCCCCCATAGATTGTGCCCCCATAGATTGTGCCCCCATAGATTGTGCCCCCATAGATGCTCCTTAGATTATGCCCCCATAGATGCTCCTTAGATTATGCCCCATAGAAGCTCCATAGATTGTGCCCCCATAAATGCTCCTTAGTTTATGCCCCCATAGATGCTCCATAGATTGTGCCCCCATAAGTGCTCCTTAGATTATTCCCCCATAGAAGCTCCATAGATTGTGCCCCATAAATGCTCCTTAGATTATTCCCCCATAGAAGCTCCATAGATTGTGCCCCCATAAATGCTCCTTAGATTATGCCCCCATAGATGCTCCTTAGATTATGCCCCCATAGAAGCTCCATAGATTGTGCCCCCATAAATGCTCCTTAGTTTATTCCCCCACAGATGCTCCATAGATTGTGCCCCCATAAGTGCTCCTTAGATTATGCCCCCATCGAAGCTCCATAGATTGTGCCCCCATAAATGCTCTTTAGATTATTCCCCCATAGATGCTCCATAGATTATGCCCCCATAAATGCTCCACAGATTATGCCCCCATAGATTATGCCCCCATAAATGCTCCACAGATTATGCCCCCATAAATGCTCCACAGATTATGCCCCCATAAATGCTCCACAGATTATGCCCCCATAGATTATGCCCCCATAAATGCTCCACAGATTATGCCCCCATAAATGCTCCACAGACTGTGCCCCCATAGATGCTCCACAGACTGTGCCCCCATAGATGCTCCACAGACTGTGCCCCCATAGATTCTCCACAGACTGTGCCCCCATAGATGCTCCACAGACTGTGCCCCATAGATGCTGCAAAAAAAAAAGACATACTCACCTCTCATCGCTGGGGGCCAGGTGCTGGTGTCCTGAGCAGGCGGGGACACCGGCGCGCTATGGGTGACAGGTGCCGGTGTCACCACTGGCTCAGGGCCCCGGCACCTGCGATATTTACATGTCACCGCGTCCACTGCTGAGCGCCGCTGTCTTTGGTCCTCCGGCAGTGAATGCTCAGGCAGGGGGCGCGGCGCTCACTAATGACGTCATCGCGCCCTCTGCCTGAACATCGCGGCGCTCAGCGGTTGGAGCGGGTGACAGGTAAGTAATGATATTCACTGCTTCCCACGCCCATGTGGGCGTGGGAAGCAGTGAATATTCATTTCTCTTTAGCAGCGGGGACAGGGGCTCCTGCCTCCTGTCACCCGCTGCTGCTCCGCTGGCACGGGGCCCCCATGGCAGCTGCGTGGTGTGCCGCAATTAGCGACACGCCACCGGCTGGGGGCCCCTGGAGCAGCGGGGGCCCTAGGCAACTGGCCCCTGTATGCCAGCAGGTGCTAGGGCCCCCCAGATGCCAGGGCCCACCGGAGAATCCTCCGGTTCTCCGGTGGGCCAGTCCGACCCTGCTTATAAGACATATGGAGAGACTCATGATGTGTCCACTCACTGGCGGACACAGACAGAAAAGGGCCCCTGTGCAAGAACAATATACGGGCCCTTTCCAGACCAAGATCTCCTAAAAATGCTAATTACACTTGCTTTGGAGGTAGAAATGGTCCCCCTTACCTCTTGGGCCCCTGTGCGGCTGCACAGGTTGCACCAATGATATGTCCGCCCCTGTGTCCACTATTTACTATCATATTCATCACATACGTTCACATATGGTCAGTGATCTCGGGAGATCGCTGATGATCAAGATCATCTATCAGACTAGTGGATCAGCAGGGATCATGCCACATATCGTAAGGAATAGAGATCATCAGACTACTGGACCACCAGGGATCATACTGCAGATTATAGACAAATGGAATATAAAAGTACGGGACCACCAAGGATCATAACGCAGACGGTAAGTAAATTGGAGATCATCAGCATACTGAATCAGCATGGACCATAGCAGAGACAATAAGGAAGTTGGAGATCATTAGACCACTGGACCACCAGGGATCATACCACACATTAGATCTTACAGCCGCTTACCACCATGATATCTTAGAAATAGAGATCATTATGCTACAAGACCACCAGACAATATACCATGGTTTTTCAGGAAATTGGAGTTCATCGGGAGTACCAAACACCATGGATCAGGCTAGGGAGCACAAAGAAAACCATGATTGACCCTGCAATAAGATGTAAGACAGGTATTTTGGGGTGTCACATTGGGCACAGAATAGCAGGACAGCAGCGCACAGAGGGAGTGTTATGTCCTCACAGGGGACAGCAATAAGGCTATGCTCTACTGACAACATTCACCTCACCCAATGCATGGTAATGACCCCCAGCGAGTCCTCATCATACCTGACCCCGCAGCTCTCACCTGGAAATGTAATCATGTCACATCAATGTCTGGAATCTCAAGAATGTCACAATGGCAGCCACAACCCGGGGGATCGAGGAGAACGTCACCTGTGTGATAACACGGCACAGGAACGTCCTCCGCACAGACTGGGAGCGATAACACTGCACCTCAAGATTCAGAATAAGGTTTCCAGAGTGTCAGCGTCATTATCCCGTACCCCGAGTGTCCGTATACCCGTACCGAGGTCAGCGTCATTATCCTGTACCCCAAGTGTCAGCGTCATTATCCTGTACCCCGAGTGTCAGCGTCATTATCCTGTACCCCGAGTGTCAGCGCCATTATCCTGTATCCTGAGTGTCAGTGTCATTATCCAGTACCCGAGTGTCAGCGTCATTATCCTGTACCCCGAGTGTCAGCGTCATTATCCTGTACCCTGAGTGTCAGTGTCATTATCCTGTACCTCGAGTGTCAGTGTCATTATCCCGTACCCTGAGTGTCAGCGTCATTATCCTGTACCTCGAGTTTCAGCGTCATTATCCCATACCCTGAGTGTCAGTGTCATTATCCTGTATCCCCAGTGTCAGCATCATTATCCTGTACCCCCAGTGTCAGTGTCATTGTCCTGTACCCCAAGTGTCAGCATCATTATCCTGTACCCTGAGTGTCAGTGTCATTATTATGTACCCCTAGTGTCAGCATCATTATCCTGTACCCCGAGTGTCAATGTCATTATTATGTACCCCGAGTGTCAGCATCATTATCCTGTACCCCAAGTGTCAGTGTCATTATTATGTACCCTGAGTGTCAGTGTCATTATCCTGTACCCTGAGTGTCAGTGTCATTATCCTGTACCCAAGTGTCAGTGTCATTATTATGTACCCAGAGTGTCAGTGTCATTATCCCGTACCCCAGTGTCAGTATCATTGTCTTGTACCCTGAGTGTTAGTGTCATTATACTGTACCCCGAGTGTCAACGTCATTATCCTGTACCCGAGTGTCAATGTCATTATCCTGTAGCCCGAGTGTCAGTGTCATTGTCTTGTACCCGAGTGTCAGTGTCATTATCCTGTATCCCGAGTGTCAGAGTCAGACTGAAGAGACCCTTGTGGCGTATAGCGAAGCTTCCCCGCCTCCTGCCAATCCCATGATCACAAACAACAGCAGGCCTGGATGGGTTGAACAGGTCGGTCACAGTTTATTAAATTATAAGCAGAGAGGGGCAAATACAATCCGCAACCGCCTCTCTGCCGAGAACCCCCGGCGCCGCCGGTGGGCGTAAGTTATAAGGAGGGAGGGGTGTACAATAATAAATTATATTGTGGTACCGTGTTAGCCAGAAAAATCGATGTGAATACTTTTCCGTCAAATTATGACAAGAGCATTCTTAAAGTGATACCTTTATTGGCTAACCAGAAAATTATATGTCCGCAAGCTTTCAGAGCTCAAAGGCTCCTTCCAAATGTAATCTTGCCTGAAGAAGGAGCCTTTGAGCTCTGAAAGCTTGCGGACATATAATTTTCTGGTTAGCCAATAAAGGTATCACTTTAAGAATGCTCTTGTCATAATTTGACGGAAAAGTATTCACATCGAAGGAGGGAGGGGCAAATACGAATCCGCAATGTACTCTCTGCCGAGGACCCCCGGTGCCGCCGGTAGGGCGAGCATGCAGATGAGAGGTTACGAACCGTTGCCCCCCCATACTACCGATACCACCACTGTGACAATGAATACGACAAAAACTTTGTAAGTAATGACAGGTATGATAAATTGTATATATATATATATATATATATATATATATAATTTTTTTTTTTTTTTTTAATTATGTACACTAGCCGCACAGCAAATCTTCCAATATAAAAAGGGGAGGGAGGGTGGGACAAAACTTCCACTGGTCAAACGAGGGAGAAAGAGGAAGAATCCAGCCCATACACGAGCATTTCACCCTGAGGGTGCGGCCGGACTCCACTTCCTCTTTCTCCCCGTTGGTCAGTGGAGTTCGTTATATGGCATCACCTGTGGGGGGGAGTGACGGGAGGAGGGAAGCACAGCCCACAGTTCCTTCTAACTAAAGAGTCTATATGGGCTCTTCAGTCAGAAGCTCGATCCCTATTCGGTGCCGTGCTTACCAGACTGAAGAGACCCTTGTGGCGTATAGCGAAGCTTCCCCGCCTCCCGCCGATCCCATAATCACAAACAACAGCAGGCCTGGATGGGTTGAACAGGTCGGTCACAGTTTATTAAATTATAAGCAGAGAGTGGCAAATACAATCCACAACCGCCTCTCTGCCGAGAACCCCCGGTGCCGCCGGTGGGCGTAAATTATAAGGAGGGAGGGGCAAATACGATCCTCAACGGACTCTCTGCGAGGACCCCGGCGCCGCCGGTGGGGCGAGCATGCAGATGAGAGGTTACGAACCGTTGCCCCCCCCATACTACTGCCACGGAGGGTCATGTGTATCCCTACACAGGACTCTGACCCCCACACAACAACATTAAGGCCTGTTCAACCCCATCCTGTAAATTGGTTAAAAATATATCGAGCCCGATATCATTCAGATGCACGCCGTCCGGTCTCAGCAGATTAACATTGTCCTTCTGCAGGTCGTGGTGGTTATCCACAATGCCGTAGTCAGGGCCGGCGTCAGCACCCGGCACACCCGGGCAAGTGCCGGGGCCCTGAGCAGGCGGGGGGGCCCACTCGCCGTCTGGCACCCCCGCGCCCGTCAGCGGAGGAGAGCGGTGTCAGCGCCGCCGCTGGGCCCCCCCCCCCGCTTGCTCAGGGCCCCGGCAGGAGCTGGCACAATACTCACGCCTCTCCCGTGCCTCCGCTGCTGCAGCTCCGGGCTCCAGGGGGCGCCGGCGCTTCCTCTCACAGCAGGCCGCTGAATGACGTCATCATTCAGCGGCCGGCTGTGGCAGAGAGGGTGCGATCGCCAGACAGGTGAGATGTGTCGTGTATGTGTCTGTGTGTGTCTGTGTGTATGTAGTGCGGTGCTTTGTGTGTGTGTGTGTGTGTGTGTGTATGTGAGAGAGTGCTTGTGTGCTGTCTGTGTGTGATGATGGGCAGGCATTGCTGATAATGGGGAGGCATTGATGATGATGATGGGGAGAAGATGATGATAATGGGCAGGCATTGATGATAATGGGCAGGCATTGATGATGGGGAGAAGATGATGATGGGCAGGCATTGATGATGGGGAGAAGATGATGATGGGCAGGCATTGCTGATAATGGGGAGGCATTGATAATGATGGGGCAAAGATGATGATAATGGGCAGGCATTGATGATGATGGGGAGGAGATGATGATGATGATGGGCAGGCATTGATGATAATAGGGAGGCCATGATGATGATGGGGAGGCCATGATAATGATGGGCAGGCATTGATGATATTGAAGAGGCGATAATGATGATGGGCAGGCATTGATGATAATGGGGAGGCCATGATGATGATGGGCAGGCATTGATGATAATGGGCATGCATTGATGATGATGGGGAGGATATGATGATGATGGGCAGGCATTGATGATAATGGGGAGGCCATAATGATGATGGGGAGGCCATGATAATGATGGGCAGGCATTGATGATATTGGCGAGGCGATAATGATGATGGGCAGGCATTGATGATAATGGGGAGGCCATGATGATGATGGGGAGAAGATGATGATAATGGGCAGGCATTGATGATAATGGGGAGGCCATGATGATGATGGGGAGGCCATGATAATGATGGGCAGGCATTGATGATATTGGCGAGGCGATAATGATGATGGGCAGGCATTGATGATAATGGGGAGGCATTGATGATGATGATGGGGAGAAGATGATGATAATGGGCAGGCATTGATGATAATGGGCAGGCATTGATGATGGGGAGAAGATGATGATGGGCAGGCATTGATGATGGGGAGAAGATGATGATGGGCAGGCATTGCTGATAATGGGGAGGCATTGATAATGATGGGGAGAAGATGATGATAATGGGCAGGCATTGATGATGATGGAGAGGAGATGAAGATGATGGGCAGGCATTGATGATAATAGAGAGGCCATGATGATGATGGGGAGGCCATGATAATGATGGGCAGGCATTGATGATATTGAAGAGGCGATAATGATGATGGGCAGGCATTGATGATAATGGGGAGGCCATGATGATGATGGGCAGGCATTGATGATAATGGGCATGCATTGATGATGATGGGGAGGAGATGATGATGATGGGCAGGCATTGATGATAATGGGGAGGCCATGATGATGATGGGGAGGCCATGATAATGATGGGCAGGCAATGATGATATTGGCGAGGCGATAATGATGATGGGCAGGCATTGATGATAATGGGGAGGCCATGATGATGATGGGCAGGCATTAATGATAATGGGGAGGCCATGATGATGATGGGGAGGCCATGATGATGATGGGGAGGCATTGATGATGATGGGCAGGCATTGATGATAATGGGGAGGCTTTCCACGGCGCCCTTTCCTGAGCCGTAACAGTGCAGAACGCAGTACAGCGCAGAGGAGAGCTCCATATTTTGTATGGAGCATTATATGGGGACCAGTATCCTGTATGGAGCATTATATGGGGACCATTATCCTGTATGGAGCATTATATTGGGTCCAGTATTCTGTATGGAGCATTATTTTGGGTCCAGTATTCTGTATGGAGCATTATATTGGGTCCATTATTCTGTATGGACCATTATTTTGGGTCCAGTATTCTGTCTGGAGCATTATATGGGGGATGGCGGGGTGACATCCTGCATGGGGTATTATATGGGTGATGAGGGGGAGACTGCGGTGCCCATAATATTGTATGGAGGACTGTACTGTCCAGTCTGTTCTGTGCGCTGTGAGGATTTGGCAGTTTTTGAGCTATTGTACAATTTACAATAGATATCACTAATGTAATGGAAGAAGTGAAGTATTTGGCATTGTACTATACCCATATTTCTCTGCTGTATCTGTGCATCATGAATAGTGGTCTGTGTTAAAGGGGCCCACTGAGGCTCCTTCGCCCGGGGCCCATAAAAACCTGGAGCCGGCCCTGGCCGTAGTTTTCCTTGACGAGTTTTGCCATCCTTTTGTTTATTTTCTTCCTTGATTTATCGATGGCTTTCGGATCCTTTGCTCCCCGCCAGACAGCGCGTGGTATTATGTCGGACCACACCACCACCGTATCTGGGCATAAGCAGGTAAAGTGCCGTATATCAGCCGACATCATTGAGTATAGGTCGGCACCTTTTTTCGTGACTAAGTCATTTCCGCCGGCATGTAACACCAATACCAGCGGCCCTTTGGCCGTCTTTACGATGTTGGCCATTTCAGGGAATATCTGCTGCCATCGCAGCCCTCTGACACCTCTCCAGATGACCTCCAGTCCGAGGAAATCAAATTTTTTTCCGCCTGGGCGTAGGCTTGCCCTTTTGTACGCCCAGTAAACATAAGAGTGCCCTAGTACCCAAACTGTGGGTTTGTGGCCGCCTGAAAGAAACGAGAGGTGTTAGAGCAGATCTGGTCTTATATATCTTGCGAAGCATGCAGATTTCCAGCGGCCTAACCTCTGGACTTCAGCTTCCGGTACGCCGGCCCTAGCAGCTTCGGTGGCCGCCCCTATTCTGAAGGAATGCGTCCCGTATTGTTTTGGGTTACCTCCGACTGCCTCTATGAAGTGTTTAAAAATCGAGTGGAACTGGTATTTGGTAAGCGGGGACCCGTCGGTGTGTGAGAGGAAGAATCTACTGTCGTGTCTTATACCACGAAGCGTTTTACTATTTTTAACGGGCATATTGGGCTGTCTAAAGCCTTGGGCAAAACCCACATGCCTCTACCGGTGGGATCGCACTTGGATTTTCGTACCCTAATGTGCAAAGCATCGCTACAAATGACGACATCCTCGAGGATCAAACCGCCCGCCGATGCTGTTTTTGACCGCGGCATTAGTTCGACGATGTGCAGCACCCCGAAAATGCGATTGCAAACGCTGTAGATACTAGAGTTGCCTCGTAATGCGACTTGCAAACTGACGTCGAGATTATGATGATATCACGCAACACGCAACGGGCTTAGATACACGGGGCGACGACATTCCTGACTAGGTTGGAGCCTCTTCCAGCCTTTCACGGCTTGCCTGACGAGGAAGTATTTAGTAACGTCGTCCCAACCTAGAAGCTGGAAGAAAAAGGCTATTCCTGCTAGGTGTCGTTGCGCTGCAGTACCCGACGCTCCTCTATTCCTGAGCAGATTCAGGAGTTCTATCAGAACGTCGCATCTGGCCCGATTACATGTATCTACTGGTCTTCCCTTGATTAAAGAGCGCCATTCCTCCCATGCCTAACCGTAGATCTGCCAGGTAGCCGGTGTCACTGAGGCTTGGATCAAGGGCATCAGTGATTGGCCACAGTGTCCCAGAGGGAGGGAGGACATTGTAGGCCCAGTGGTTGAGCTTTGGGGCGTAATGATTTGAAGGCCTGCCAATCGGAAGACAACAGAGAGTTAAAAATCACATCTTCTGCGGTAGACGTAACTCTGGCGCGGCACCAGATGTTGTATCTAAGGCATAGTAATGCTAGGTGGCGCAGCAGCGCGAGAACAGGCGGGGAGGAGGACATGCTGTTTAAACTTCTTGCGGTTCCTGGGTGTCTGGTTAGAAATCTGATGTTAGTGTTTTTTAGTTGGGTACCCCAGAGCTCAATGGATGCTACTATTGCAAAAATCTCCCGCAGTGCCGGGTTGCGGCCCCAGCTGCATGTGGACCATAGAACAGGCCAACTGCATTTGCACCACTCATCTTTGTAGATTGCCACAAAACCATTATTGGCGTCACTACCAACCTCTAGACCTATGTTTTTGCTCGGCGTTTCCTGCGCCATTACACAAGTGTGTCCATTGTAAGAATCTAGGAACGATTTCCAAACTAACAGATCTGCTTTCAAGGAGCGGTTGAGTCTAATTCTATGTCCCGGCTGGGTAATGCCTTTAGTTGACAACGATAGACGGCGTGAGAACGATCTGCCCACGGGCATAATGCGGCACGCGAAATTGAGCAGACCTAGAAACGACTGCATCTGCTGAAGGGTGACTTTTTTAACTTCGATGAAAATTTCGACCGATTGCCGTGTTTTTTGTAATTTATCCGGCGGTAGACGAAAAACCATTTCGTTGGTATCAATTTCAATACCGAGAAAAGGCACGTTGCATGGGCCGATCGTTTTTTCGGGTGAAAGTGGTACCCCGAAGAGCCGCGCTATAAATTTAAACTTCTGGAGGAGGAAGTTACAGAGTTTTGAGTTCCTGGACCCGACAAACAAAAAATCGTCCAGGTAGTGAGTGGTTGAATTGCTGCCCGTTTCGTGCTGCACTACCCAGTCTAAGAAGGTGCTGAAAAGTTCGAAATAGTGGCATGAGATAGAGCAGCCCATTGGTAAGCACATGTCGAAATAAAACAGCTGGTCCACACTGAAGCCTAACAAATGAAAGCATTCAGGGTGCACCGGCAGAAGGCGAAAAGCCGACTCTATGTCGGATTTCGCTAGGAGCGCACCAGGCCCCGCGGTGCGCACCAGTTCGACAGCTCTGTCAAAAGACGCATAACTTACGGACGTGTCTTCGGGGGGTATCGCGTCGTTAACCGAACCACCCTTCGGGTAGGAAAGGTGGTGAATTAGCCGAAATTTACCGGGTTCTTTTTTGGGGACGATGCCTAGAGGTGAGATTCTGAGGGTTTTGAAGGGAATTGATGTGAAAGGGCCCGCTATTCTGCCTAGTTCTAATTCTTTTTTGATTTTTTGTCGCAAAATTTCAGGGTATTCGCGCGCGGATTTTAGATTATTAGCCGAAGCTGATATTTGATTTGACTTGAATGGAATGAAAAACCCGTTTTGAAACCCGTCGCGCAATTGCTGGGCGGCATCTTTATTAGGATAAAGGCTTAGCCATGGGCCCACTGCGGCTACGTTTACCGGGGTTTTGCCTCGTCGCCGCTCCATTTGGGAGGCGGGTGCACCTGGATGCAGGGTGTCCACCTCCGCAGGCTGAGCAGTCGTGCCTAAATCTGCATGATGCCTGGAAGCGGCAGCTTCCTTCATTATATAGCATGCAGGCCCCTGGTCTACGCACGACCACTGAGTTTGGGCCTGTGGCAGTTGAAAGACTAGTGGCCGTTGCTGAAAAGGGAGAATGTTTTTGCTCCATCATTAGCCGTAGCCAGACCTCGGTGACTTTTTACGCCCCATCCTAAGTCTGGTTGGAGGGCTAGCCTCATGCGGAACTCTTCGTCGTAGCGTCTCCAAGCGACGCCACTATGAGCCTTGTAGGAGTTATATATTAAATCTAAATAAATAAAGAGCTCCGCGCAGCGCTCGGGGTGTTTTTGACCCATGATACAGCCGAGGACAGCGAAGGCCTGAAGCCAGTTGTTCATAGTATATGCTATTTTTCTTCTCAACCATTCGCCAGCCAGTGTCAGAGTCATTATCCTATACCCAGAGTGTCAGCATCATTATCCTGTACCCCGAGTGTCAGTGTTATTATCCTGTACCCCGAACGTCAGCATCATTAACCTGTACCCCGAGTGTTAGTGTGAATATCCTGTACCCCTAGTGTCAGCGTCATCAACCTGTACCCCAAGTGTCAGCATCATTATCCTGTACCCCGAGTGTCAATGTCATTATTATGTACCCCGAATGTCAGCGTCATTATCCCATACCCTGAGTGTCAGTGTCATTGTCCTGTATCCCCAGTGTCAGTGTCATTGTCATTATCCTGTAGCCCTATTGTTAGCATCATTAACCTGTACCCCAAGTGTCAGCATCATTATCCTGTACCCCCAGTGTCAATGTCATTATCCTGTACCCGAGTGTCTGTGTCATTGTCTTGTACCCTGAGTGTCAGTGTCATTAAACTGTACCCCGAGTGTCAGTGTAATTGTCTTGTACCCTGAGTGTGTCAGTGTCAATAAACTGTACCCCGAGTGTCAACATCATTATCCTGTACCCGAGTGTCAGTGTCATTGTATTGTACCCCGAGTGTCAGTGTATTATCCTGTATCCGAGTGTCAGACTCATTATCCTATACCCAGAGTGTCAGCGTCATTATCCTGTACCCGAGTGTCATGTGATATCCTGTACCCTGAGTGTCAGCGTCATTAACCTGTACCCGAAGTGTCAGTGTAAATTATCCTGTACCCGAGTGTAAATGTCATTAACTGTACCCCGAGTGTCAACATCATTATCCTGTACCCCGAGTGTCAGTGTCATTATTGTACCCAGTGTCAGTGTCATTATCTGTATCCCAGTGTCAGTGTCATTATCCTGTACCCAGTGTCAGCGTCATTATCCTGTACCCATGTGTCAGTGTCATTATCCTGTACCCCAGTGTCAGCATCATTACCTGTACCCAAGTGTCTGCTCATTATCCTGTACCCCGAGTGTCAATGTCATTATTCTGTACCCCGAGTGTCAGTGTCATTATTCTGTACCCGAGTGCATGTCATTTCTGTACCCCGAGTTCAGTGTCATTATCCTGTAACCCCAGTGTCAGTGTCATTTTATCGTACCCCGAGTGTCAGTGTCATTATCCTGTACCCAAGTGTCATGTTATTATTGTACCCGAGTGTCAGTGTCATTATCCTGTACCCCAGTGTCAGTGTCATTTCTTGTACCCGAGTGTCAGTGTCATTATTACTGTACCCCGAGTGTCATGTCTTATCTGTACCCCGAGTGTCAGTGTCATTGTCTTGTACCCGAGTGTCAGGTCATTATCCTGTACCCGAGTGTCAGTGTCATTATCTATGTACCCGAGTGTCAGTGTCATTATCCTGTACCCCGAAGTGTCAGGTCATTATCCTGTACCGAGTGTCAGTGTTATTACCTGTACCCGAGTGTCAGCGTCATTATCCTGTACCCCGAGTGTCAGTGTCATTATCTTGTACCCTGATGTCAGCGTCATTATCCTGTACCCCGAGTGTCAGCGTCATTATCTTGTACCTCGAGTGTCAGCGTCATTATCCTGTACCCGAGTGTCAGTGTCATTATCCTGTATCCGAGTGTCAGAGTCATTATCCTATACCCCGAGTGTCAGGTCATTATCCTGTACCCCGAGTGTCAGCGTCATTATCCTTACCCCAGTGTCAGTGTCATTATCCTGTACCCTGAGTGTCAGCATCATTATCCTGTACCCCGAGTGTCAGTGTCATTATCTGTACCTCGAGTGTCAGCGTCATTATTCTGTACCCCGAGTGTCAGCTCATTATCTTTACCTCAGTGTCACTCCCATTAGTGTGTACCACCGAGTGTCGTGTCATTATCCTGTACCCCGAGTGTCAGTATTATCTGTACCGAGTGTCAGTTTATCCCAAACCCCGTGTCAGCGTCATTATCTTGTACCCCGTGTCAGTGTCATTATCCTGTACACTGAGTGTCAGTGTCATTATCCTGTACCCCGAGTGTCAGTGTCATTATTCCATACCCCCAGTATCAGTGTCATTATTCTGTACCCCGAGTGTCAGCATCATTATTCTGTACCCCGAGTGTCAGTGTCATTTCCCATACCGTCAGTGTCATTATCCAGTACCGAGTGTCAGTGTCATTATCCTGTACCCCAGTGTCATTATCCTGTACCCCGAGTGTCAGTGTCATTATCCCATACCCCCAGTATCAGTGTCATTATCCTGTACCCCGAGTGTCAGTGTCATTATCCCATACCCCCAGTATCAGTGTCATTATCCGGTACCCCGAATGTCAGCATCATTATTCTGTACCCCGAGTGTCAGTATCCTGTAGCTGACTGTCATTATCCTGCACCCCTTGTTTCCATCTGCCTGTACTGCCCCTCTATATGTTGGTGTACACAGGGTGATGGGTATACAGCAGTATACAGTAGTTATGTAATGACAGTTAATCCTTCCAGCACCGCAGGGTGAGTGTCTGCCAGGCAAACAATGGCGCTGTGTTTGGCGTCACGTGCGGGTCCTCGCACTCCATTGTGCATCCCTGCGGGAGGACGGTGAGGCGCTGGAGATACTGTGACTGCCATTGTTGGGCTATTTCAGGAGGCTGCTGAACACGAGGATACGGCACAGACAGCTCACAGGCTGCGGCGTGCACACATTGGCAGTACCGCGCCTCGGTATGGGGGTAACATAGGCTCTGGTGTTCCCGCCGCCGCTGACGTCTGTCCCAGGGTAATCGAATTACAGCTTCTGTACATTATCAGCTGATTACATCGCAGCTCCGATAATTCAGTCCTGTGGGAACAGGAAATCCCGAGCTGGCGGCCACGTGTGATGAGCGGGGATGCGGTCACGTACTGTGGGGGCCTCACGGGAGGCAGAGGGACACGAGCAGCACAAGCAGGCTCGGACTGGCCCACAGGGGAATCCCCTGGTGGGCCCCTGTGGATTCATGGGCCCTCAACCCCACTATATGGGCAGTACTTGGCATAATTGACATGATTTACTCTGTCAGAAAAAGCAGCATCTCATCAATCATTAACCAAACTACCTGGTTTATTATTATATATACTAGCTGAAGAGCCGGCACTGCCAGGGAATAGTAACTAACTACGGTTAGTTATAACAAATTGTAATGACTATATCTATAATATAAAGCTGAGCGTAGAGCCCCGCCCACTCCGCATAGCCACATTCACTATAATATCCACACAATCCCGTCAGCCAGAGCCACCGGACTACTACCCCTAATATCCCACATCGTCCGTCAGCCAGAGCAACTGGACTACTACCCCTAATATCCCACATCATCCCGTCAGCCAGAGCCACCGGACTACTAATATCCCACATCATCCCGTCAGCCAGAGCCACCGGACTACTAATATCCCACATCATCCCGTCAGCCAGAGCCACCGGACTACTAATATCCCACATCATCCCGTCAGCCAGAGACACCAGACTACTAATATCCCACATCATCCCGTCAGCCAGAGCCACCGGACTACTACCCCTAATATCCCACATCATCCGTCAGCCAGAGCACCGGACAAATCCCCCTAAATCCCACATGTCCGTCAGCCAGGAGCCACCGGACTACTACCCTATATGCCCATCATCCCGTCAGCAAGAGCCACAGGACTATACCCCTAATTATCCAATCATCCGTCAGCCAGAGCTACCGGACTACCTCCCTAATATCCACATCGTCCCGTCAGCCAGAGCACCGGACTACTACCCCTAATATCCACACATCGTCCGTCAGCCAGAGCCACCGGACTACTACCCTAATATCCCACATCATCCCGTCAGCCAGAGCACCGGACTACAAATATCCCACATCATCCAGTCACAGCGCCAGACTACTACCCCTAATATCCCACATCTCTGTCAGCCAGAGCCACGGACTACTACCCTAATATCACATATCGTCCCGTCAGCCAGAGCTACCGGACTACTACCTTAATATCCCACATCATCCGTCAGCCAGTGCCACCGGACTACTAACCCTAATATCCCACATCGTCCCGTCCAGAGCCACCAGTCTACTACCTCTAATATCCCACAACATCCATTCAGCCAGAGCCATGGACTACTACCCCTAAAATCCACATCATCCCTCAGCGAGAGCCACCGGACTACTACCCCTAATATCCCACATCGTCCCGTCAGCCAGAGCCACCGGACTACTACCCCTAATATCCCACATCATCCCGTCAGCCAGAGCCACCGGACTACTATATCCCACATCATCCAGTCACAGCCGCCAGATACTACCTAATATCCCACATCATCCTGTCAGCAGAGCCACCGGACTACTACTCTAATTCCACATATCGTCCCGTCAGCCAGAGCTACCGGACTATACCCTTAATATCCCACATCATCCCGTCAGCCAGTGCCACCGGACTACTAACCTAATATCCCACATCGTCCCGTCAGAGGCCACCAGTTACTACCTCTAATATCCCACAACATCCCATCAGCCAGAGCCATGGACTACTACCCCTAATATCCCACATCATCCCGTCAGCCAGAGCCACCGGACTACTAATATCCCACATCATCCCGTCAGCCAGAGCCACCGGACTACTAATATCCCACATCATCCCGTCAGCCAGAGCCACCGGACTACTATAATATCCCACATCATCCCGTCAGCCAGAGACACCAGACTACTAATATCCCACATCATCCCGTCAGCCAGAGCCACCGGACTACTACCCCTAATATCCCACATCATCCCGTCAGCCAGAGCCACCGGACAACTCCCCTAATATCCCACATCGTCCCGTCAGCCAGAGCCACCGGGACTACTACCCCTAATATGCCACATCATCCGTCAGCCAGAGCCACGGACTACTACCCTAATATCCACATCATCCCGTCAGCCAGAGCTACCGGACTACTACCCTTAATATCCCACATCGTCCCGTCAGCCAGGAGCCACCGGACTACTACCCTAATATCCCACATCGTCCCGTCAGCAGGCCACCGGACTACTACCCTAATATCCCACATCATCCCGTCAGCCAGAGCCACCGGACTACTACAAATATCCACATCATCCAGTCACAGCGCCACAGACTACTACCCCTAATATCCCACATCATCCGTCAGCCAGAGCCACCGGACTACTACCTCTAATATCACATATCGTCCCGTCAGCCAGAGCTACCGGACTACTACCCTTAATATCCCACATCATCCGTCAGCCAGTGCCACCGGACTACTACCCTAATATCCCACATCGTCCCGTCAGAGCACCAGTCTACTACCTCTAATATCCCACACATCCATCAGCCAGAGCCATGGACTACTACCCCTAATATCCACCATCCCCTCAGCGAGTAGCCACCAGACTACTACCCCTAATATCCCACATCGTCCGTGAGCCAGAACCACCGGACTACTAGCCCTAATATCCCACATCGTCCCGTCAGCCAGAGCTACCGGACTACTACCCTAATATCCCACATCATCCTGTCAGCCACTTCCACCGGGACTACTACCCCTAATATCCCACATCGTCCCGTCAGCCAGAACTACCGGACTACTACCCCTAATATCCCACATCATCCCGTCAGCCAGAGCCACCGGACTACTACCCTAATATCCCACATCTTCCCGTCAGCCAGTGCCACCAGAGTACTACCCTAATATCCCACATCGTCCCGTCAGCCTAAACCACCGGACCACTACTACCCTAATATCCCACATCGTCCCGTCAGCCAGAGCTACCGGACTACTACCACTAATATCCCACAATCGTCCCGTCAGCCAGGCACCGACTACTACCCCTAATATCCCACATCGTCCCGTCAGCCAGAGCCACCGGACTACTACCCTAATATCCCAACATCGTCCGTCAGCCAGAGCTACCAGACTACTACCCTAATATCCCACACATCCCGTCAGCCAGTGCCACCGACTACTACCCTAATATCCCACATCATCCCGTCAGCCAGAGCCACCAGACTACTACCCCTAATATCCCACATCATCCCGTCAGAGCACCAGACTACTACCCCTAATATCCCACATCGTCCCGTCAGCCAGAGCTACCAGACTACTACCCCTAATATCCCACAACATCCGTCAGCCAGTGCCACCGGGACTACTACCCCTAATATCCCACATCATCCCGTCAGCCTGAGCCACCGGACTACTCCCTCTAATATCCCACATCATCCCGTCAGCCAGTGCCACCAGACTACTACCCCTAATATCCCACATCATCCCGTCAGCCAGAGCTACCGGACTACTACCCCTAATATCCCACATCATCCCGTCAGCCAGAGCTACCAGACTACTACCCCTAATATCCCACATCATTCCGTCAGCCAGAGCCACCGGACTACTACCCTAATATCCCACATCATCCCGTCAGCCTGAGCCACCGGACTACTACCCCTAATATCCCACATCATCCCGTCAGCCTGGGGTCAGAACCAGAGTGCTGAGTGGAATGGCCCTAACTCCATACTGGGGATCCCTTTAAGAGAGGCCTGGGGTCAGAACCAGAGCGCTGAGTGGATTTGCCCTGACTTCCATACCAATGATCCCTTTAATAGATGCCTGGGGTGAGAATCAGAGCGCTGAGGGATTTACCCTAACTTCCGTACTGGAGATCCCTTTAAGAGAGGCCTGGGGTCAGTACCAAAGCGCAGAGTGGAACGGTCCTAACTTCCATACTGGGGATCCCTTTAAGAGAGGCCTGGGGTCAATACCAAAGAGCAGAGTGGTTTGCCCTCACTTTCTTACCGGAGATCCCTTTAAGAGAGGCCTGGGGTCAGTACCAGAGCATTTGAAGGCAATTGCCCTAACTTCCATACTGGGGATCCCTTTAAGAGACCCTGGGGTCAGAACCAGAGCGCTGAGTGGAATGGCCCTAACTTCATACTGGGGATCCTTTAAGAGACCCTGGGGTCAGAACCAGAGCGCTGAGTGGAATGGCCCTTACTTCCATACCGGGGATCCCTTTAAGAGAGGCCTGGGGTCAGAACCAGAGCGCTGAGTGGAATGGCCCTTACTTCCATACCGGGGATCCCTTTAAGAGGCCTGGGGTCAGAACCAGAGCGCTGGATGGATTTGCCCTAACTTCCATACCAATGATCCTTTCAATAGAGGCCTGGGCTCAGAACCACAGCGCTAAGTGGAACGGTCCTAACTTCCATACCGGAGATCCCTTTGAGAGGGAAGATGTGCCTATGGAATGGAGGATGTGTGATGGGGATATGGGAACGAGAGGGGGGATTCATTTCTGTCATGTGCTCTCTGCTCCTTTCTGGGGGCAGACAATGGCTGGAGCTTATGTTCCTGGGGATGCTAGATTTCTCCCACCCAGTCACTGAGGTGTTGTCGAGGAGTGAGAAAACTGTTGCTGATAGCAACCAATCACAGCTCAGCTTCTTTTAAACAGCTCTGGTGAAATGAAAGATGCTTCGTGATTGGTTGGTGATGCATATACACACATTCAATTTTATATATATAGATACATTTGTGAACAAGGGTAGTGTAATATTTGTATGCAGGTGAAAAGTGGGCCCGCTAAGGTCATTGTTACTGGTGGGCCCTAGGCACCCAAGTCGATACTGGGCACAGGTGACCACTTCATCCTTTTCCAGGAGGAGTAACAGAGGAGAAAACAATGACATATGCTAATATATCACTGACATACTGTATATCATTAATACAATGGTTACTGACGGAGGGTCCTGCCCGCGGGCTGCAGCATGCTCTGCACTCAGGGAGAGACAAATCGAGGCCAAAGAGGAATCATTACCAGAGGCCCACGCACCCTGAGACGCAGCACTACAACCCCCATCATGTCTCTGAGGAGGGGTGATATTTCCCATGATGCAGTTACGAGGCTGAAGTTGGTTTCTTATTCAGCAATTTTTTCTTTTCTAATTTTTATAGGTTTAACAACAAAAAATAAGCATCAAATAATAACATACAATGCAGCGAGGAGCCGTGATGTGAATACACTTAAAAACAGCTACAAAAACTATAAAACTGGCACAAATATGGGCATCAAAGTGGGCACCGAAGAGCATTAAAGAAAGGGTTAAATAACTTTGGGCCACTGATAGCACAATGCAGACATATAGAACAGGGAGCCCCACATCAAACCCAGGTCTCTCCAGCCTGACCCAAATGGGTTCTGGGCATCAGAAATGGCATCAAAGTGGGCAGTCGATTTTGGCTATTTGGAGATGACCGCACCACATGTGGGTACCAGGGCTATGGGACACTCGGCACCGAGCCCATGGAAGTCTATGGGGATGTCACTGGCAGCAGAGCTCGGTCCGTGGCCCTGGGCGGTCATGCAATGGGGGATATTTTACAGGGGATTATAAAGATTAGTTCGTGACGCCACCTGTGGTATCTGATCAATTTGACCAGTGCTGCAATATGGATCTTCTAAGGGGATGTTTTGGGGCAGCAAGATGGTGAGTCTCCCACAGGCGAGACTTTTCCCTTGAAGTCTATGGTGGTGCAGAGTGCAGGCAAATAAGCAGTGACACACGGTTCAGTCTCTTTTCATACCTTTACTTGTAGATGTTGCAGGGATGTCCCGGAGCACTGTAGGGTGAAGGTGTGTGGCCTCCTGTTTTCTGCCTTTTTGTAATAGGTTCTGGCCTGCGTGTAGCTGGGCCTAGCTTAGCCTCTGTCTTGTACCTGGCTGACTTTGTTATTGGATCTTCTCTCTGAAAGGACAGGGTCCTTGATGGCCCGGCCGAGCCGGACTCCGTCCTCCTGATCCTGCTACGTATCAGCTCGGTGGTACTCCTGGGACTTGTAGTCCTCCAGGAACTCCGGTGTTCTCCTAATGGGTCGTGGAGATCCCTGTAGGCTCGGACCCGGCGTCCGGGTATACTTGCTGAGATGAGCTATTAGGGCTCCTCGGTCTCATTAACTTCCACTCGCCGTCGACCTATCTAGGTCCTCCTATTATCACACACGCTGGCAGTTGGTGAGCTGCCTCTTCGCCGCTCTCTAAGCGTCGGCACGCTTTCCACTGAGCTATACTTCAGATTCAGCTCTGACTAGGCTAAAGTGATTCCTTCTCACTCGTACTAGCCTCCACTTACTCAAGTTGAACTGACTGAACAGCTCTGCACCTCTCTCCTCTGGTGTCTTAAGGAGATCTGAGATCTGTCTCTGTCTGATCTCTTCTCTTTCTTTTCCCTTCCTCTTCTGAGGCAAACTGAAACTAAAACTGGTTTTTATACGTCTTACACAGCTCCCTCTAATGGTCTTTTTAGGTAAGCTGCATGTGTGTGTGTATAATGACCTCTAGTGGGATCTTCTGTCAGTGCACCCTTCTGGAAGATGTGGATTCAGTCACAGCTGGGCTCCACATTCCCCCCTAGTAGAACTCAGCACTCCGGGGCTGAAATACAAAAACAAATAACAAATAACAATATATAAACAACTCTTCCTTTGCAGGAGGTAAGGCACTCTTGAACGGTTACATAACGGTCAACAAATAACTATATACATTAGCATAATGATGGGTTGAGGAGTTGAGCAACCTTTAAAAGTCCCAGTCTCTTTTGGAAAAGGATGCTCAAAAGGGGTAGAGAAAACAAGTAAAATTAATGTCCATTCACTTGTTCCAATATGAAAAGGGAAAACAGGTTAATAAATAACAATATAATAAAGCATAGTATAACCAAAAATATATATATTTATGTACATTGGTTCTTGATAATTATGTACATGTGTTAGGTCCTACTCTCTGTACCTAACAGGTAATTGCCCCCTTGTTATGCGTACTGACCTACGTGGTGTAGTGGTAGGTGAGGTATCAGTTACCCTATTATCCCTGCGTGCAGGTAAGTTGTAGTACTGCCTTAGCCTCTCTAGGGATCTGGCAAGTATACTGGGAGTTGGGTGAACTGGCTCAACTTCTGCAGGGGATCCTTCTTCCTGAGGTTCAACTTCTAGGGGTTCCATTTGTTGAGGTTCTACTTGTTGAGGTTCTACTTGTTGAGGTTCTGCCGGAACAGGTTCCTCTGAAAATGACTCTACTGGCACAATTGGTGCAACTGGATGTAGAGATTCTTCTTGCGGTTGATAAAATTGAAGCACGGGAATGATTACAGCGTCTCCAATTCTGGGCCAATCTGCGGGGAAATCTCCCAAGTCTGTATGTATAACTGTTTCATCACGCTCTTCCTGATTGACAACAGGCTCTTCCTCACAAAGCTTTAATGGGTCCGGACACAACTTCAGGTGACCGGCACATCCAAACTTAGATCTACATCTCTGTGGAGGGATGGTGGTCACAGGCCTTTTAATTACAGCAGGTTCATCACCCCTCCACAGAGATGTAGATTTTAGTCTGAAAAGAGGATTCATAGGTTCCCATGCAGACAGACTTTTCTAAAGCGAGGATAGGCATTAGTTAGGGACCTGGTGTACGAGAAGAGCCTTGACGTGGCTATCAGGCTCACATAATTTGGCCATCTTATGCGCTAAGACTTCTCATTTTTCATATTTCTAAGGTAATGATGTAATTCATTTTTCATATTTCGTGTTTGCAAGCTATAGCGCTGCAGTGTGCTACCTTTTCTTCTTGTATGTGTATGAGTTGGTGACTCTAGGTTTAGCACCTGTTCACACTGAATCTAAGTTTGGATGTGCCGGTCAGTTTTTTGATATGTATTCATTTACCTTCTGCCTGAGCACTCCACCTGGTGGTCACAGGCCTTTTAATTACAGCAGGTTCATCACCCCTCCACAGAGATGTAGATTTTAGTCTGAAAAGAGGATTCATAGGTTCCCATGCAGACAGACTTTTCTAAAGCGAGGATAGGCATTAGTTAGGGACCTGGTGTACGAGAAGAGCCTTGACGTGGCTATCAGGCTCACATAATTTGGCCATCTTATGCGCTAAGACTTCTCATTTTTCATATTTCTAAGGTAATGATGTAATTCATTTTTCATATTTTTCATATTTCGTGTTTGCAAGCTATAGCGCTGCAGTGTGCTACCTTTTCTTCTTGTATGTGTATGAGTTGGTGACTCTAGGTTTAGCACCTGTTCACACTGAATCTAAGTTTGGATGTGCCGGTCAGTTTTTTGATATGTATTCATTTACCTTCTGCCTGAGCACTCCACCTGGTGGTCACAGGCCTTTTAATTACAGCAGGTTCATCACCCCTCCACAGAGATGTAGATTTTAGTCTGAAAAGAGGATTCATAGGTTCCCATGCAGACAGACTTTTCTAAAGCGAGGATAGGCATTAGTTAGGGACCTGGTGTACGAGAAGAGCCTTTGCGTGGCTATCAGGCTCACATAATTTGGCCATCTTATGCGCTAAGACTTCTCATTTTTCATATTTCTAAGGTAATGATGTAATTCATTTTTCATATTTTTCATATTTCGTGTTTGCAAGCTATAGCGCTGCAGTGTGCTACCTTTTCTTCTTGTATGTGTATGAGTTGGTGACTCTAGGTTTAGCACCTGTTCACACTGAATCTAAGTTTGGATGTGCCGGTCAGTTTTTTGATATGTATTCATTTACCTTCTGCCTGAGCACTCCACCTGGTGGTCACAGGCCTTTTAATTACAGCAGGTTCATCACCCCTCCACAGAGATGTAGATTTTAGTCTGAAAAGAGGATTCATAGGTTCCCATGCAGACAGACTTTTCTAAAGCGAGGATAGGCATTAGTTAGGGACCTGGTGTACGAGAAGAGCCTTGACGTGGCTATCAGGCTCACATAATTTGGCCATCTTATGCGCTAAGACTTCTCATTTTTCATATTTCTAAGGTAATGATGTAATTCATTTTTCATATTTTTCATATTTCGTGTTTGCAAGCTATAGCGCTGCAGTGTGCTACCTTTTCTTCTTGTACAACTTCAGGTGGTCTCTAGACACAGTTGCAGTCGTTTTTCCTCCATCCTTGCTTATTATGCACGTTTTCTTGTTGTCGAACCTTGAATTCTGTACGATGTAGGGCTCTCTCTCCATTGATCGTCGAGTTTGTGTATCCTCCTTTTTCTTTTTAGTACGACTTGACCAGGTGCGAAAGGTTCAGCTGGCGCACTTTTGTTGTAGCGGTTTTCTTGTTTAACCCTTACTCGATTGAGACTATCTTCAACACAAGCCTGTACTTTTCTGTACTGTTCCTGTCTGTGGGTGTCCAGTCCTCAGTAGTCACATCTGCGTCTGGTTCTACCACACCAAGCTCCAGATCCATGGGCAGCTTTCCTGGTCTTGCCCGCATTAGATAAGCTGTGGTGCAATTGGTGGAACTCACAGGTATGTGATTGTACAAATCTACTAGATCAGGTAGTAGGTCTGGCCACCGATTCCTCTCCTCGAGTAGTATAGTCTTCAACAGGTCAATGACGATGTGATTCATCTTCTCACAGAGACCATTGGTTTGGGGGTGGTACGGTGTGGTTCTTATTTTCTTACACCCGTACAGGTGACAGAACTCTTTGAACAATTCGGCCTCGAAGGCTGGGCCTTGGTCAGTTAGCACCTGCTCAGGATATCCGTGTGGTCTGCAGAAATACGCTTGGAACGTCTTTGCTGCTGTTTCTGCCGTCAGATCTTTGACAGGGGCGACCACCAGGAACCTGGAGTAGTGATCCACCATAGTCAGGGCATAGGAGTATCCTGACCGGCTGGGTGACAACTTGACATGGTCCAGGGCCACAATCTCCAAGGGACGAGTCGTCTTGATGGGTTGCAGGGGTACCTTTTGACTGCTGTAGTCTTTTCTTCTGAGGCCACAGGGTCCACATTTCTGGCACCATGTTGTGAATGGGTTTGAGATGAGTTCTGAGCAGAGGCTTCCTCTGGTGGTTACAAGCGGTGCTGGTCTGTCCAGTGAAGATTGTGAGGACTGGGAATCAGGTGTTACTGACTGGTCTTATATAAGGGAGTCACCTTCCCATCAGGGTTGCCGGTGATCAATTGTTCTGGTCTGAATCCTTCATTCCTGTTTCCCTTGTAGCCTGCTGTGTCGTGTCTGCATCTCCTGCTAACAGATAAGACATTTTCTTCTTGTTGTTTTTGTGCTTTATTTTTGCATTTTGTCCTGCACTTCTGTGGGGGCCTTCTGGGTCCCCTCCGGGGGCTTTTGCCCTCTCAGTTTAGTTCAGCCACTGATGTTTGTACTTTTGCTTTTTCCAGTTTTTTCAGTGGCTGCTGTTTTGATTTTGTTACACCAGAGAACTAATTTAGGTGGAAGAGGTCGTGTGATCTCAGGTGTTTTTGAAATTAGTAGAGTTGGTGCTTTTCAGGGTTTTCTGGGATTGCAGTAAGTACCCTTCCTATCCTTTTCTATTTAGTTAGTTTGGGCCCCAGCGTTTGCTCATACTATTTTCTTTCTGTGTCAGTATTTCATCTTGTCTAACCGCCATTACATGTTTGGGGGCTTTCTATGTTCTTTGGGGATCTGCTCCGGGGCAGATAGCTTTCCTATTTCTATCTTTAGGTGTAGTTAGTTTCTCAGGCTGTGACGAGGCGTCTAGGACCAACGTAGGAACGCTCCACGGCTGCCTCTAGTTGTGGTGGTTAGTCAGGGTACTGCAATCTCATAGATTCCAACTGCTCTGGTGTATTGCCTTTTTTACCTGCACTCCTCAGCTACCGAAACATAACAGTATCACCGGCCCAAAAATTGAAAATTGTATGGTACTCACAGAAGGGAAAAAATATTGTGAAAGAAAAAAGGTTGTCAGAGTTGTCAGAGATATTTTTCTGTTTGTTGCATTTTTTTCCCTCTGTATCTCTGGGTGCTGGGGAGGATCTTTTCTCTCAATGGAGTTTGCACAGTTGTCTGGCCGTGTGGATCAGCTTGCCACTGAGGTTCAGAGTATTGCTGCATATCTTGCTAGGTTGCCTGTTGTGGAACCTAGGATTCCCATGCCAGATTTGTTTTTAGGGGATCGAGCTAAGTTTCAGAATTTCAAAAATAATTGTAAATTGTTTTTTTGCCTTAAAATCGAAGTCCTCAGGGAACGCAGCGCAGCAGGTTCAAATTATCATCTCTCTCCTGCGCGGCGATCCTCAGGATTGGGCTTTTTCCCTGACACCTGGGGATCCTGTTTTGAGTGATGTTGATGCATTTTTTCAGGCTTTGGGGTTATTGTACGATGAGCCTAATGTCACTGATCAAGCTGAAAAAGCCTTGTTGGCATTAAATCAGGGGCCTTATGACGCTGAGTTATACTGTCAGAGATTCCGTAGGTGGGCAGTCCTGACCAAATGGAATGACGACGCTTTGGCAGCCCTTTTCCGGAAGGGTCTGTCAGATAATGTAAAGGATGTTATGGTGGGATTCCCTGTCCCCTCTGGTCTCAATGATTCTATGTTATTAGCGATTCAAATTGACAGACGTTTGCGTGAGCGGAGAAGTATGCGTGGAATGGTGTTGCCTTGTGAACCAGCTTCTGAACCCATGCAGTGTGATAGAGTGGTGTCTGGGGCACAGCGTCATGAGTTTCGAATGCGCAATGGGTTATGTTTCTACTGTGGTGATGCCTCTCATGCTATTTCAGTCTGCCCTAAGCGGGGAAGACGTTTTGCACGCTCAGTTGTCTTGGGTAGTGTTCAGACTAAGTTTTTATTAACTGTCACTCTGATATGCTCTCTGTCCTCATTTTCTGCTCAGGCTTTCGTTGATTCTGGAGCAGCTATTAACCTGATGGATTATGATTTTGCTAAACGTTGTGGGTTTCCCTTGATACCCCTACAGAAGTCTATTCCCCTACTGGGGATCGATTCTACCCCTTTGGCTGAGAATAAACCCCAGTTTTCTACTCAGGTGATAATGAGGGTTGAACCTGATCACCAGGAGTGCTGCAAATTTTTGGTTCTGTATAATCTGCATGACATTATCGTGCTGGGTTTCCCTTGGTTACAGTCTCATAATCCTGTTTTGGATTGGAAATCTGTGTCTGTAACCAGTTGGGGCTGCCAATGTGTTAATACCAACACTCCTGTTTTTTCTGCCTCCCCCAGGCTCAGGATGTTCCTGACTTTTTGATTGATTTTTCTGATGTGTTTAGCGAAAGTAAATCTGCATCCTTGCCTCCCCATAGGAGCTATGACTGCGCTATTGAATTAGTGCCGGGTAGTAAATTCCCTAAAGGTCGCCTTTTTAACTTGTCTGTACCTGAACATGACGCTATGCGGTCTTATATCAAGGAATCATTGGAGAAGGGTCATATCAGACCATCCTCTTCACCCTTAGGTGCCCGTTTTTTCTTTGTGGCCAAAAAAGATGGTTCATTAAGGCCGTGTATTGATTATCGTCTCTTGAACAATATTACTGTGAAATATCAATACCCGTTACCCTTGATTTCTGACCTGTTTTCCAGGGTGAAAAACGCTACTTGGTTTACCAAGCTTGACCTCAGGGGGGCGTATAACCTTATTCGCATTAAGCACGGGGATGAATGGAAGACGGCATTCAATACCCCTGAAGGGCATTTTGAGTACCTAGTGATGCCCTTTGGGCTCACTAATGCTCCTTCCGTCTTCCAGTCCTTCATGAATGACATTTTCAGGGATTTTGTGGACAAATTTCTGATTGTTTATTTGGATGATATCTTGATTTTTTCTAATGACTGGGACTCTCATGTGAAACATGTTCGAACTAGTATTCCAGATTTTGAGAGAGAATGCTCTGTATGTGAAGGGATCAAAGTGTCTTTTTGGCGTACAGAGGATCTCATTTCTGGGATTCATTTTGTCCCCATCTGTTATTGAAATGGACCCGGTCAAGGTTCAGGCCATTTGTGATTGGGTCCAACCTACTTCATTAAAGGCTCTTCAGAGATTTTTGGGTTTTGCCAATTTTTATCGTAAATTTATTGGTAATTTCTCGGTTATTGTTAAACCATTAACTGATTTGACCAGAAAGGGTTCTGATGTGGTGAATTGGCCTCCTGAGGCAGTCTCTGCATTTCAGGAACTTAAGCAGAGATTCACTTCTGCTCCTGTTCTACGGCAGCCTGATGTTTCTCTGCCATTTCAGGTGGAGGTTGATGCCTCTGAAATTGGGGCAGGTGCCGTTTTGTCCCAAAAAGATCCAGAGACCTCTAAAAGTAACCCTTGTGCCTTTTTCTCTCGAAAATTTTCTCCTACTGAACGTAATTATGACGTGGGTAATCGGGAGTTATTGGCCATGAAGTGGGCTTTTGAAGAGTGGAGACATTGGCTAGAGGGAGCCAAACATCAGGTGGTGGTCCTTACGGACCATAAGAATCTGGTCTATCTGGAATCTGCCAAGCGACTCAATCCTAGACAGGCCAGGTGGGCCTTGTTTTTCACACGTTTTAATTTTGTGGTTTCCTTTCTTCCTGGCACTAAGAATGTTAAGGCGGATGCCCTCTCGAGGAGTTTCCTTGCGGACTCTCCTGAGTTATCTGATCCTTCTGTTATTTTGAAAGAGGGTGTAGTTCTTTCCGCCATCTCGCCCAATTTGAGACTTGCTCTGGAGGGGTGTCAGGAGGATAGGCCCGAGTGCTGCCCTGTTGGAAAATTGTTTGTCCCGGACCAGTGGAAAAAGAGTGTGATGTCTGAGATTCATTGTTCCGCATTGGCTGGGCATCCCGGAATTTTTGGTACCAGAGACTTGGTTAGTCGGTCCTTTTGGTGGCCTACCTTGTCTCGTGATGTCAGGGAATTTGTGCAGTCCTGCGGGACTTGCTCTCGCTCCAAGCCTTGCTCTCGCTCTAGTGGTTTGTTGATGCCATTGCCTGTGCCCAAGAGACCATGGACCCATATCTCTATGGATTTCATTTCCGACCTTCCTGTTTCTCAGAGAATGACCACCATCTGGGTAATTTGTGATAGGTTTTCCAAAATGATACATCTTGTGCCATTACCTAAGTTGCCTTCCTCCTCTGAATTGGTGCCGTTGTTCCTTCAGCACGTGGTTCGTTTACACGGCATTCCTGAGAACATTGTGTCTGACAGAGGAGTCCAGTTTGTTTCAGATTTTGGAGGACTTTTTGTTCTAAACTGGGTGTTCAATTGTCTTTCTCCTCGGCATTTCATCCTCAGACCAATGGTCAAACTGAGAGAACAAACCAGACATTGGAGACTTATCTAAGATGCTTTGTGTCTGCTGATCAGGATGACTGGGTCTCTTTTTTGCCTTTGGCTGAGTTTGCTCTTAATAATAGGGCTAGCTCTGCCACTTTGATGTCTCCGTTTTTTCTGTAATTCTGGGTTTCACCCTCGATTTTCTTCAGGACAGACGGAGGCTTCTGTCTGTCCAGGTGTTGACTCTGTTGTGGAGCGTATGCAACAGATTTGGGACCAGGTAGTGGAGAGGTTGTCCCTCTCTCAGGAGAAGGCCCAGCGGTTTGCTAACCGGCATAGGACTGATGGTCCTCGGTTTAGAGTGGGGGACTTGGTCTGGTTGTCCTCAAAGAATATTCCTATGAGAGTATCATCTCCTAAATTCAAGCCTAGGTTCATTGGACCTTATAAGATCATGGAGATTATTAATCCTGTTTCTTTTCGTTTGCTTCTTCCAGGGACATTTAAGATCCATAACGTGTTCCACAAGTCCTTGTTGAAGAGGTTTGTTGAGCCAGTGGTTCCTGCTGCTGTGCCTCATGACCCTGTTTTGGTTAAGGGCAATCTGGAGTATGTGGTTGAGAAAATATTAGATTCTCGTTTTTCTAGACGGAAACTCCAGTATTTGGTTAAATGGAGAGGTTATGCTCAGGAAGACAATTCTTGGGTGTTTGCTTCGGACATCCATGCTAGGAGACTTATCCGTGCGTATCATAGAACTCATCCTGACCGACCTGGTTGCTCAAATGAGGGTTCGGTGACCCTCCTCAAGGGGGGGGTACTGTTGTGAATGGGTTTGAGATGAGTTCTGAGCAGAGGCTTCCTCTAATGGTTACAAGCGGTGCTGGTCTGTCCAGTAAAGATTGTGAGGACTGGGAATCAGGTGTTACTGACTGGTCTTATATAAGGGAGTCACCTTCCCATCAGGGTTGCCGGTGATCAATTGTTCTGGTCTGAATCCTTCATTCCTGTTTCCCTTGTAGCCTGCTGTGTCGTGTCTGCATCTCCTGCTAACAGATAAGACATTTTCTTCTTGTTGTTTTTGTGCTTTATTTTTGCATTTTGTCCTGCACTTCTGTGGGGGCCTTCTGGGTCCCTCCGGGGGCTTTTGCCCTCTCAGTTTAGTTCAGCCACTGATGTTTGTACTTTTGCTTTTTCCAGTTTTTTCAGTGGCTGCTGTTTTGATTTTGTTACACCAGAGAACTAATTTAGGTGGAAGAGGTCGTGTGATCTCAGGTGTTTTTGAAATTAGTAGAGTTGGTGCCTTTCAGGGTTTTCTGGGATTGCAGTAAGTCCCTTCCTATCCTTTTCTATTTAGTTAGTTTGGGCCCCAGCGTTTGCTCATACTATTTTCTTTCTGTGTCAGTATTTCATCTTGTCTAACCGCCATTACATGTTTGGGGGCTTTCTATGTTCTTTGGGGATCTGCTCCGGGGCAGATAGCTTTCCTATTTCTATCTTTAGGTGTAGTTAGTTTCTCAGGCTGTGACGAGGCGTCTAGGACCAACGTAGGAACGCTCCACGACTGCCTCTAGTTGTGGTGGTTAGTCAGGGTACTGCAATCTCATAGATTCCAACTGCTCTGGTGTATTGCCTTTTTTACCTGCACTCCTCAGCTACCGAAACATAACAGCACCATCTCTCAATGGAGCTGCGCATTCCCACCCAGTAGAAACGACACTTCAACAGGGTCTCCAGCTTCTTCCAGCCAAAGTGTCCCGCTTGATCGTGGTAGGCTTCTAACACCATCTGAATGTCTGCTCTGGGAACTACTATCTGCCAAACCATTTCATGGGTCCTGGGGTTGACGTATCTCCTGCACAGCCTCTCACGGTAGATGAACAACCGGCTTCTCTCATTCCACAGCTGCTTAGCTTGTTCAGGCGCATCCTTCTCCAAGGAGGAACCTTCCTGAGTTATCAGCTCCTTGATACGGCTGACAATGGGATCGCTGTCCTGAGTCTCCTTCCAACTGTGGTGAGGTAAAGGATTTAACGTCTTATCACGCGGCTTCCTGCTGGCGTGTTGCTCATGGATTATCCCATTCCTGTGAAAGGCAGGTAGTTCAATCTCTTCCAGATCATCCACTTCTTCTTCGGTGTCTGATTCATGAGGCATCCTGGATAAGGCATCAGCATTGGCATTCTTGCGGCCTGCTCGGTACTTGATTGTGAATTGGTAGTTTGATAGCCGAGCCATCCATCGTTGTTCCATGGCTCCCAGCTTAGCTGTTTCAAGATGCGTCAAGGGTTGTTATCAGTGTAGGCAGTGAACTTGCTGGAGGCTAGGTAGTGCTTAAACCTCTCCGTGATGGCCCAGACCAGTGCCAGGAACTCCAACTTGAAGCTGCTATAGTTCTCTGGGTTTTCTCTCGGTCGGGCAGAGCTTCCTGATGACTTTCTCAAGGCCATTTTGCTTCTGACTGAGGACTGCTCCCAATCCTTCATTGCTGGCATCAGTATACAGCAGGAACGGCTGGCTGTAGTCAGGGTAAGCTAGGATCTCATCGCCTGTCAGGATCTCCTTCATTTCCTTGAATGCTTCTGCCTGTTCTTTACCCAATGGAATGGAGAATTTCTGCTCTTGAGGGACTGTCCCACCAGGAGGTCTTGCAGAGGCGCTGCTTTCTTGGTGTAATCCTTCACAAACCTCCGGTAGTATTCTGTCAGTCCCAGGAACTGTCGCACCTCCTTGAGATTTTTCGGCTCCGGCCATTTCTGGATGGCGGTGTTAGAGTTAAATTCAGTATTTCTTCTCAAGGCCTTGGGAAGCTGAGGCATAGCAGAAGGGAAGATAAGAAAAGAATGTTCCTTCCTTGATAATACTCCCCTGACCTAAAGAGATACTCTGTGCTAGGAGCGAAAATCAGGGGCTAAAGGCAAAGATGGAAAGTTTGGTTAGAAAACAGTATGTTACGTGCTTTAATGATAAGTTGTATTAACTGCCATATATGGTAATTCCGCTTCCTGCTTCAGGGGTGTATATAAGCCCTTCATTAGCAATAAAGAGTAGAGTCTATTGACGCACCCTTTGGTTTGTGTCTTATTCTCTCTGGTACCACATTCCGAGGAGGAAAGGGTTAACAAGATAACAGCGACG